>JAMQGT020001070.1:0-40005 GCA_024447675.2 Pterophyllum scalare | reverse complement strand
ATGTACTTTAAAGAATGCATCAACATAAATCAAAGCAGGCGTCCCCCCCTGTAAGTTTTGGGGGTGGGGTGGTGGACTGGCCTTAAGGTCCGGGACCAAAAAATAATAATTTAACAGCCATCAAGAGCTCGCCCTTCACAGGAGAGAAAGTCTGTTAGTACGATGCTGTGACTGAAATCATGAAGACACTGCAGAGGTCTGAGCACAAAGGTTACAAACACTAACACTGAAAAGTCAGATCAAAGGTTCAGTTTGACATCAGTCTGATTGATTGTGGAAATGTTTGGATGCAACATGTATTTTAGCAGAAAGAAATAAGAACACATTCCATACTGCACACACTCAAACAGTGGAAATCAGCCCATTCACTGACTTTTGCTTCTGGGCCACGTTTGAAAATGTGGAGATGCCGCTGGGCCGAAGAGCCCTGCTTATATTATTTTGGAGACTCTGAACTCTAAATATGCTCCCACCTGAACTAAATCATAGAAAGAAATCAAGGAATCCACAATAAAGGCTTCATGCTGCATCATTTATTGATGAGCTCAATAATTCAAGTGCACATTTGGTCCAAACCTTGAGCAGAATATTTCTAACAAGGCATCTATTCACCACACATATGTTTAATAAAAATAATGTGGAGCAGATTTCTGCAACAGTAAAGACGTATTTGCAAAAGTGCATTTGTTGAAGTAGAAAGGCCAACTGAGGCAGTGCATCAAAGACCTGAACAAAGGAACTGCAGCGAGTGAACATTTAATAAGTGTCCAATTAAAGCTTGGTCTGCATATTCAAAGTAATGCTGCCTGAATGACATCAGTGTGAGAAGTGGCATGTTTGCTCTGAACAGCAGCAGGAACGTTTGGCTCATCAGAAGTGCAATACGGAGGCAGTGGTGCATGCTGGGATCAGTCCTGGAGCATCGCAGGGTGGATTTGATTGCGTTCATGTGACAAAAACTTGATTGACACACATACGGAGCCAAACATGCTAAGCACAGTAACAGCTGTTTTCTTAAGCTTTGGGAACTGCGGAGCATTTCTGTCACTCTAAACTTGATCAGTCCATCTGTGCTATTATTATATTATATTGTTAAATAGAGAAATACATTGTCTTCTGCTAAGGTTCCCATTCCTGGAAACAGAACTCCAGAAAAATCTCTGCAGTCTTTGAGGATGACTTTGTGGAGCTCCAGAATGGAAGAACAGCTAAAGCGAGGTCATGTATGTGAAGTCAGACTCATTCTCTACACAAGGGCAAACAGTAGAAGTCAGTTTACTTGACACATATTTCTTTAAAGAAACCCTGAAGGCCTCATAGGCAGATCTAAGAAGAATATTCCTGCATTTGGTGATGTCACTATTTTCCGTTATTCTACGTTGAAGTTGAAGGGTCAACGACAGTATGAGTGTACAAGAGGTCATTGGCAAAAGTGAGCAACTAAAGCAAGCTGCTGAGAAGTTACCTTAAATATTTATATTTAATAAGCCAGAGCATTAAGCATAACATTTAGGCTATTAAGCAAAGCAGAAAGCTGGGAACCTAAGGTATGTCTCATTCAAGCCTTACAACATGGTAATACTGTCCTATTGTGTTAAAACATTAACCAATATTACTTCATTATTTTGTGTTTATTACAATTTATTAAAAATTGTGAAATAGTTAAATGCATAGACATTGCCTCCTTATTGCTATCTGGTTACCATATTGTTACCACATTTTTAAGCTGCTATTACTAAATGGTTTAGCCTCATGGGCATATCTCTGTTTCCACAGTATTACCATCGGTTTTGGGGGCCTTATGATCCAATTACATAAATTTCAGTGGAATATTACTCAATTGTAACCACTGTTGTTACCAGTAGTATTACTTGGATATTAGCTGGTAATTACCTTGGTAATTGGATGGTAATAACCTTGTAAATTTCCTCATTATTACCTTTTTTCCAGCTTGTTACCCCATTATTACCCCATTATTACCCCATTGTTACCCCATTATTACCCCATTGTTACCCCATTATTACCACATTATTACCCCATTGTTACCCCATTATTACCACATTATTACCCCATTGTTACCCCATTATTACCACATTATTACCGAGCTGTAGTAGGAAGTGCTACCCATTGATCATATCTAAAAATATAACATAAATCATTTTCAGTGTCTCTGACATGACGGAGGGAGACGATCGTCCTTCTGCAGCCTTTCATTGATCATTGAAAACCTGCCTTTATCATTATGAGTGGATTCCATATGATAGGAAATGATGAAGCTTTGCTTCTACTTACTCCAGGATGAGGGGGCACAGAGAGAGGGGAGAAGCAGGCTCCTCAGTAACAGCTTCATCTTTCCACACTGTCTCATTACTGATTGGTCGCTTCATCCACCCACCTCTGTGAAGACCCCCCAGCTTCAGTTCCTCCCTCCTTCAACAGAAGCCAGCTGTGGTTACCATTCACACCTGTGATGAAGGTGAGAGAAAACACACTT
This sequence comes from Pterophyllum scalare, assembly GCA_024447675.2. Taxonomy (NCBI): domain Eukaryota; kingdom Metazoa; phylum Chordata; class Actinopteri; order Cichliformes; family Cichlidae; genus Pterophyllum; species Pterophyllum scalare. The sequence continues at coordinate 37,511 of JAMQGT020001070.1, read as the reverse complement.
TTATTTTGCTGCTGATGCAGAGGAAGCTGAAACAGTAACACATGTATTTCTCTGTGTGACATCAGCAGATCTTTATGTTAATAATAATGTTACAAAGACAGTTATGGACATGTTTCCCTGTGTAATAAAGGTCCTCCTCAGTCTGTATCCACACATGTAACTGTGACATCAGTGCAGAGCAGAGAGGAGGAAAAGGAGGAGATTAGAGGAACACAGGCAGGAGGACACAGGTCTGTTACCCTAACCCTCACCCTGGAGTTTGACCCCTGGTTTAAAGCTTTTAGAGCTCGTTTACACTTTGTTTCAGAACAAAAATGATTCCTCGTTTAAAGTAAATTGACTGTTTTTCATCTTCAGTACTTCAGTGTAATCCAGCTGATTCATAAGCAGCAGAGGCTGTGTGTTGTGTATGACCTGGAAGGTTAGCAAACATGTCCAAAAGCAGGTCAAACACCAAATGACATATTTTCTAAAAACACTATACCCTCTAGATTGGAGGGGGCATGCAGTGATGGGGGTCACTGCTGACTGCTGGGTTCTCTCCGTGTTATTGTAGGGACTTTACCTACAGTGGAAAGCACTTTGAGGCGACTGTTTGTTGTGATTTGGTGCTATATAAATAAAATTGAATTGAATTTTACTTTGAATTAATAATTTGCACAACTTTTTTTGATAAGGATCTTTGTGTTATTTCTAAGCTCTACGTTGCAGTAAAACTGCAGGTTTTTAGTAAAAATACTGCACCTGAAGAAAAGGAAGTACAGAGGAGACGTAGATGAAACTCTGCTACATTTTTAGTCACCACTAGATGGAGCTGTTGTGCTGGACTGAGAGAAACAGCTCAGCTCAGCGTGACACTGAACATGTTTACTGGTTCTCCAGAGAACCTGAGCGGGTCTGCAAAGTCATCTCAGTTACACACAAAGCTGAGACCTCCAGGCATGGAACATGAAACCAAAACCTGCAGATCTCCACTTGGGTCTGGGACCAAAGGTGGGTCAGTCTGAAGGTTCAGGTGACCATAGGAGGACCTGCATCTTCTGGCCTTTTATTTTTCTTCCCTTGGAGGCTGATGCTTAGTTAAAGCCTCCCTCAGCAGTGCAGTTCTGCTCTTCATATAACTGTTAATGGATCGAATGTATTTTGTGAACACCCATGGAGGGCAGGTGTCTGGGTGTTGTCTGTTGAAGTGTCTGCTCAGTAACTCGAGAACCAGTTGGCCTACACTTACAAAATTTATTGTGTAAACAGTTTATGACCAAAGCAAGGTCTGGACTATATTTGGGGTCACTGAGGTCAAGATCAACCTCCAGCAGAACCAGGCTCTGCTGTGACCGGTTGGGGCTGAGGGGAGAGAGACATTACAGAAGACATGCTGTGGAAGAGAGACAGAGATTAATAATAATGATTAAATACAGAGTGAAGTATAAACAAGTAAATAAAGGTGAATGAGAAGAAACAGTGCATTATGGGACCCCCCCTCAGCAGCCTAGGCCTATAGCAGCATAACTAAGGGGTGGTTCAGGGTCACCTGATCCAGCCCTAACTATAAGCTTGATCATAAAGGAAAGTTTTAAGCCTAATCTTGAAAATAGAGAGGGTGTCTGTCTCCCGAATCCAAGCTGGGAGCTGGTTCCACAGAAGAGGGGCCTGAAAGCTGAAGGCTCTGCCTCCCATTCTACTCTGAAGTATCCTAGGAACCACAAGTAAGCCAGCAGTCTGAGAACAAAGTGCTCTATTGGGGTGATACGGTACTATGAGGTCTTTGAAATAAGATGGGGCCTGATTATTCAAGACCTTGTATGTGAGGAGAAGGATTTTAAATTCTATTCTGGATTTAACAGGGAGCCAATGAAGAGAAGCCAATATGGGAGAAATCTGCTCTCTCTTTCTAGTCCCTGTCAGTACTCTAGCTGCAGCATTTTGGATCAGCTGAAGGCTTTTCAGGGAGTTTTTAGGACAGCCTGATAATAATGAATTACAGTAGTCCAGCCTAGAAGTAATAAATGCATGGATTAACTTTTCAGCATCAGTCTGAGAAAGGATGTTTCTAATTTTATAAATATTGTGCAAATGTAAAAAAGCCGTCCTACATATCTGTTTAATATGTGCATTGAAGGACATATCCTGGTCAAAAATGACTCCAAGATTTCTCACAGTGTTACTGGAGGCCAAAGTAATGCCATCCAGAGTAAGTATCTGGTTTGACACCATGTTTCTAAGATTTGTGGGGCCGAGTACAAGAACTTCAGTTTGATCTGAACTTAGAAGCAGGAAATTAGAGGTCATCCAGGCCTTTATGTCTTTAAGACATTCCTGCAGTTTAACTAATTAACTAAAGTCCCTTTTAGTAAATTATTTAATAACTGATCAAAATATTGATTTATTTTGCCTTTTTGTGATCATCTGCTGACTAGAACCGTGGAGAGGTGAGAGTGTGCAGATGTTTTGGACAGGTGTGTCTCCTGTAGAGAAACATCTGCCTGTCACTCATTTAAGTGATTAATGATTTTCAGCCTCTTTGCCTTCATTCATGAGACAAACCTCAGCGTCATGTTTGAACTCACTGCTGAATGTTCACACCCTCACACCTGACTTATACTACAGCCCTCAGAGCTGTTTATGCAGAAACCTCCGTGCACACATGCTCATCCCAAAGAGGAAATCTGGCCAAAGAGAACCGGACCTGAATACAGGCCTGAAATCAGAGGAAGACTCCTGCACACTGTGGGCTCGAGCGATGATGCTGCTCAGCCTCAGGGTGCGGCAGGCTGAGGAGGTAGACAGGTGGTAAAATCCAGCTGTGATGCTTTGCATCTGTAAGAGCTCAGCACAGGAAAGAGGATGTGCTGCACATGTCTGTGCTCACAGGTCGGACTTTGTGGGCTTAAAAACGTTCTCATTTGAGGACAATGAGGACATTGGCCTATAATTAGGAAGACAGCAACACAAGAAGCGACAGCTACGCAGTTCTTTCAGTTTTGCGCACAGACCTGCAGGTAGAGCTCACGTTAGGTCAAACCCAGGGCACGCTGACCCCGTCCTGAACGGCAGACCCGCTGCTCTGACACACAGAGAAGACCACATGTGAACAAGAAGAGCTGCACAGTTATGACACTGACACTGTTACACTGACTTTCAAATGACCCCCCAACATGTGAGTATTGTGTAATTGATGCTCGACACAGAAGTGAGAAGTGAGTAGCAGAATCCCTGATCAAACAGAAGCATTGTGAGTCCCCTGCTGCATTGTGGGTAATCTGTGGTTAGATAAAGGCTTTGGGAGATTTTGCTTTGCCTATCTTAAGCTGGGAAGCTCCCAGCCACAAAGGTGTTGTCCTGCTCTCCTCATTGGGTACATGGAGAATAGGAATGATCTGAAAGGTAAACTCCAATCAGCCGTGATCAACGATGAGCGAAACAAGTCGACACAGCCAGTCTTTGGGAAACGTACCCGGCACCCCCCCCACCACAGAGCACCAATCCTGAGACAAAATATGAGTTCCACAAGAAACGTCCAGAGAGAACTTGGGCCTCGAGGCCGTCCAATGCCTGCTGACCCTGGAGGAGCTGGATGCTGGACCCACACTGGGAGAACTCAGCAAAGCTTTTGCCAGCCCGACCTTCAGCAAGTTGGCTCTCAGACCTGTTCAGCAAGCGTAAGATCGCCCGACTGCACTCACTGCATGAGTTTGGTTTGTATATTCACCTGTAATTGATTTGTTTTCTGTGTTTGTATTGATGATTGATGACTCAGTACTGCAGACCAAAGCAGCCTAATAACACAAATCAAGTAACCTTAACCTGAACCAGTGCTGGAAAGAGGGAGCCGTACCACGGGACATGAGTCACCAGAGCAAAGGAGCGATTACCACGACTACAGAGACACCACCCTGCTAGCAACGTTCTCCCCTTCGTCCTCCTGGTGCGTCTGCAGAAGCTGACATGGCATGATGTTCACCCTTCAGACAACATAGACCTGACAAAGGGCTGTTCAGATCACCAACACAGGCTGCACACCCACCCCGCAGGAGGTCACCACATTAAAGGCGACCAGGCAGCAAATGTGCAACAGCAGTGACCTGTTGTTCTCTGATCTGAGATTTTGTGTGTTGCAGATGTTTCACACAGTGCATCGAGCCACACATTTCAACAATATTTTAAACACCAGTTCAATTATCGATGAATGTGATGACTCTCATATAGTTTCTAAATGCACCGACATGTGACCTCGTCTGTTCTCACTTTTGAAGGTTTTCTGATAGTTTTCTGATAACTCAGCTGGTCTGGAACATCCATAAAAACCAGGGAGAAACGGTCGCCTGAACTACTGGACTGTTTGAATGGCTGTTCCTCATTCCCACATATATGGATAAGGCTGTACTTAGCACAGCCTTTCTCTCAGAGATACTCAGCATCTTTGTGAGCTCCATTCTCAGGTCTGTGCATCATCTTCTTTAGGTCCTCTCACAGATCTCAGGTTCAACCTCCTAAAAAAAGAATTCATCAAATCATCTTTTCTCACCTCAAAAACCCTCTGCTGCTTTCACCTTTTTAAAAACGTCGGGTCCCTGAATTTGCATCTGCTTGTGACTCAGGCTCTGATTGGACGGCTCTACCTAAAACTGGTTTGGTGGTGGGGAGGGAACTACACAGACTGTATGATAGAAAGACGAAGTTACAGAGAACAAGACGCACTCCCGACGGTAAAGACGGACCGGGTCTCCGAGCCAGGATGGCCAGCACACCTACAGATGCTGGTAAGTAGATTTTATATTTCATGCAGAGCAGTGAGGTTAAACTCAGTGAGTCACCTTTAAAATAAATGTGACATTTCTCACACAGCTTACCTGTTCTCCAACAATATTCATGCACTGTTTTCAGTTGTTATATTTGTGTATTTGTAATAATAACAAGGTAACATTTTTGTTATTCATATAAAAACACTTAAGGCAGATCTCAGCAGAAATATAAAAAGTTATTTTTGTATGATTCATAGTGAAATAACACCGACGTGTTCAGTGAAGCTCGTTGCTGACATAACAGCTGCTCTTTACTCTGTTTATTTGATTTATGTATTTTTCAGGTTTCAGATGTTTTAGATGAAACTTTAGTGAAGATTTCACTGCACTGCTGAACTCAGAGTTCATTTATTTGAACCAAACTGATTAAAAACTTTCATTTTAATTCTGCTGGGACTGATTTATATGTCTGGAAAAATTAGAACATGATTTTATTTCTACCGTTATTTGATTTTAATGATCTCTGCCATATTTTATTATCAGGTGATTTATTTATTTGGTTGGAGTTTCATATTTAAATCATATTTCTTACTATTCGGTGTTTAATTGTATTTCTACGCCAGTGAACTAGAGCATCATCATTTCTCCTCAAATGAGTTTCATACTTTTTATCCATGAATATCCTAGAAGTGCTGATATGTAAAAAAAAAAAAGTCATAGAAAATCAAATACATGAAGTTTGTCTTTAGGAACAAAGACAGAAATAAGTTTGAGTCAGTAAAGATGGAGACAGAGCCTGTTATTATAAAAGTGTATCTGTCCCTCAAATATGTTTAAAGATGAAGAGCACAGAGTCATCAGCAAAGCTGCATTTAGATCATAAAGGTCATAAAGGTCACTGCTCACACCATGAGGCTGCAGTGCTGAGATGAGATGATGATAATAAAATATGCACATTCTCAAACAGAGCCACAGAACCTGAGGATTATCCTCATTGGAAAGACCGGTGCTGGGAAGACCTCCACCATCAACACGTTCCTGGGAAGAGCGGCTGCGAGGAAGAACCCGTTTGTCTCGGATGGAACGCCACGCGCGACGCAGACCGCAGAGTTTGAAGGCCAAGAACTGGTTTTGGTTGATACTCCTGGTCTGAATCACACCCTGATAGATGAAGAAAAGGTGCTGAACACAATCACAGCATCCACCTTTCAGGCTGGTGGGGGTCCTCACGTGTTCCTGTACGTGCACAAGTGGGAGAACGGCTTCAATCAGCACGATGAGAAACGAGTGCAAGTCCTGAAGAAGGTGTTTGGAGAAGCATCAGCGCGTTACGTTTTCTTCTTGATCACACACGTGAATGGAGCTGAGGATGAAAACGAGATCACAAAGTTTATTAATAAAGTTGGATTCAAACCGGAGAACTACGCCGTTATTAACAACAGAGGAGGGAAAGAGCAAAAAACTGAGCAACAAAAGGAGCTGGTGGACAAAATCAATCAGCTGGTAAGAATGAACAGGGCGGAGAAGGAAGAATTTTACAGCGAGGAGATGTTCAAAGAACACCAGGAGCAGCTGGAAGCAGGAACTCAGGTTAATGCTGCAAACAGAGAGCTGAGCTCTGTGGTGGAGGGCGTCCTAACTCCGGTGCTGGGTGGAGGTTTAACTCAGTCTCTGCTGCGCTGTAACTCCCTGTTGGCAAAGCACTTTGATAAATAACTAATTATGAAAAAGGCAACAACGCCTCAGAGCTGCTCATGATGAAAATCAGGAGGATGGGAAACCAGACTTTAATTATGTGACTCAAAGCCTTCAGACTAGTTTCAGAGATTAATGAACTTTTAATAGACAAATATTAACAACCACGCCTGTTTTAATGCAGCGCCGCCTGAAAGCCAAGCTCTGGTCCTCTGCATCCAGATTCTCTGAATCCTTCCATCTCATCATTACTGCAGAAGATCGAATATTCACGATTCATGTTGAGGAAACGGTTTCTGCAGATTGGTGAACCTAAGATGTTCTTTTTAGGGAACCTCATCAGCTGTTCCTCCAGCTTTTACTCTGACCGCCTTGTTTTGTGTTGTTCCATCTTTTCTAAGCTGTGTGGTTGCCATCAGATTCAAAATGAGCTCATGGTTTTATAAACTGGAATCTTTTCTTAGTTTAAACATCTGATCTTTTCTATTGCAAAAAATGAATTTATGAGAGTTGTAAATGTTTGGACGTGTTAGCAGAAATGTTAAATTGTGACAGATTTTTTTATACTTTTACTATAAAAACGATTTCTACACTGTTGACCTTCATCACAGTTTGATCATCATAGTCAAAGCTGAATCCTTAAACCTGTTTCTGCAGTGAGCTCAGACTGAAAGAAGTTCATTTCATATGAAGATATGAGGGTGGAGATTTAATGCAGTGGTGTTTATGGTGCTGTGATGTCACTGCATGTATTACATGTATGTGCAGATGCTGGGACTGCAGCTGTGGACGGCCTCTGTTAGCCCCTCGGCTCACAGTGAGACTGCATTGTCAGCCTCACTCCTATAAACAAAGGTCTGCAGTTTATATCCATCAGCACACATTTTGTAACAACTCTCACACACACAGTGTGTCCTCGTCTGTCTGCGGCTGTGAGTCAGCAGCAGCTGAGTTAGTCTGAGATTTAATTATGTGGCATTTATCAGGAACAGCGTGATTCAGGCATCTGACTCCCATTTCTCTCATTTGGGCCTCGTAGCCTCGGTCCTCCTGCTGCCGCCTGAAACCAGCATCAGTTCTAAAGAGGTGAGACGAGGATGTAGGAGGAGCTTTAATGCCGGATGCATCCTGTGAGTACTTTACCTGCGAGTATTTTGCCGTAGTGCCGTGGCCACTGCTGGAATACAGAGGACGTGTCTCCAAAGTTTTCCCAGTTCCCGATCAAGCTTCCTCCCTTCACTGTTTCTGGTATTTGTTGTTGGTATTTCATGTTGTGACTTTAACTAAAAATATAAAACACTGTTCCGCCGGAGATCATATGAAACTACACCAGATATTATATTTGACATTCGTTAAATGACCGACTGCCTCAGCTCTTCTCTCCTCGTGTCTCTTCCTTACCTCCTCTGCTTGTATCCTTGGTGGGAGGAGCTAATACACAAAGAGAAGAGTAGAGGGATGTGCAATCGCAGAAATGAATCATGGTCCTGGGTTCTCAGTTCTCATGGCAGCGAGCCTGGTCAACAAGTATCTGTGTGGCAGCCATAATTAGAGCTGGATGAATTCTCTAAATCCCGAGGAAAGACACTTCTGTGGTTCCTTTATGACCTCCTTCAGCAGAGGATACACTGGGCATCACGTGAAAGGAAAAGAGATGAAATACCTTCCCATAATTCATAGCAGCGCACTATTAGACAATGAGTGTGACTGACAATGACTCAGATCATGTAAATGTTTGTCCTTTTCATGCCATAACCGGTTAAACCCACAGCCGGAGCAGAGAGACTGAAACTGTGGATCATTTATTCAGAGTGATGCAGAGCTCAGTCTGAAAAGTAAATTCAAAATAAGACACAACAGATGTCCAAACACTCACAGGGACACAAACAGACACAAAGAAATGGACAGGACTATTTATACACATGAGCAAATCAGGGAAGTGGAAACTGCTGGGCAAAATTTGACACTGGGGTAACTAATCAAGGTCTGTGACAGGAAGTCAAACTAAAACTAAAATAAAAGAGACTAAAACAGGAAGTAATGAGAGAACTAAATGAGACACTGGGGAGGCTGGAATAATAAACAACAGGGCGAGACAAGGAAGCCCGAAGACATAAAAAACCTCCAAAAACACAAAGATGGACTTCTAAAATATCCAGAACAAAACTCAAGACTAGAATGAAGAAAACAAACAGAAACTAAAGCTCAGCCTAAAACTGACGACTGAAAGCATGAAACAAATGACGTTTGGTCGGGCGTACGTCTGTCCTCGGGGCCACGCCCAGAGGCTGCGGTGAGAGAGAAAGGTTGGACTGTAGAGCATAAGACTGTTCATAAGTGTGTGCTGCACCAGGACACTAGGCCTCAAGTCACAGATTGCTTTTATAATTGCATCATCAGATCTGTGGCTGCATGGACGCTAGCACGAAGAGAGGAGCAAAGCTGTCAGATGACCTGGTGGTGAGTAGGCGGCGGGGTGAGTGCTGCAAATGCCTGGTGTGCCCAAATGTATATTAACAGTGCACTGGGAGAGGCCTTAAACCTCAGACAGAGCTTTGACAGCATCTCTGGGAAGGCTGGGGACACTGAGTCCAAATAGACCATGTATAATGGACCACCTCCATTGCTTATGCAGCTTCATGGAACTAGGTTGTAAGGTGGTTGGTGCCTGTCATGGTGGCAACTGCCAAACTAATTGGTGAATAGCTGAAGTAAAAGGAATTGTTGAGCTGGAGGTACCAGCAAGCCAAGCAAAGTGTGGCTGTGGTGGTGGGTGAAGAAAACACTCAGGTGTGACAGGAGTTTAGAGGGGCCAAGGAACAAGACTTTCAGCTGGCCTCAACATAACTCTAGCAAACCATCAGATGACTCAAGGGGGGGAAGCAGCTTCCTGCCCACACTGTATAGAGGGGTGGAGTACTGGTAATCTCAACAGGAAATACTGGTAACTGGGAAAGAAGTACATTGATGATCTCCTCAGTTCCACTGATGTACCTTTTGAAGAGGAAGAGGGGGATGGGGAGAGGGTCACATAAATAGAGGCTGAGGTTGCCAAGGCAGCTGAAAAAATATCTCAGTAACACTGGGTGGAAGTTGGGGCCTGTGCCTCTGGATTAGCCCTGCGACAGACTGGCAACCTGTCCAGGGTGTACCCTGCCTCTCTCCCTGTCAGATAAGATAAGCTCCAGCAAGGCTGTGATCCTCAATTTGTAAAGCAGAAGAAAATGAATGGATGGACGTTCAAAGGTGCATGGGGCATCTAGGCTTTCTTGTGGACGATCCAGCCCCTGTACAAGCTTGGCTTGTAATGTGTTGCACTTGTTCTTGGTGGGGGGGTGGACTCTGACAGGGTTGTCCTTCGTTACAAATTCTGTTTTCTCCTTAACTATTGCATGGTCCTTACCTACAGTATAAAGCACCTTGAGGTGGCTGTTATGATTTAGCGCTATATAAATAAATTTGAATTGAAAGCTGAAGGCTCTGCCTCCCATTCTACTCTGAAGTATCCTAGGAACCACAAGTAAGCCAGCAGTCTGAGAGCAAAGTGCTCTATTGGGGTGATACGGTACTATGAGGTCTTTGAGATAAGATGGGGCCTGATTATTCGAGACCTCGATGAGGAGAAGGATTATTCCACGGAGTCAGGAACTTCTGATTTGAGGCTTTCCTTTTCAGAGGAGCCACAGTATACGAAGTCGCGAGCAGTGAGGATGTACAACTATTGACGAGACAGTTAACATCTATCATATTATTGGTCAAATAATCGCATTAAAAAGGCTCCAACAGCACAAACATGGTCCAGAGGTCCAGTTCAGGGACTCCAGTTAGCTGAGGTGGAGCTACCAGACAGCTAGCAGCTACAGCCACCTGTGTCGCCATCCACCTTTCAGTCTAAGAGGCCACACCCCTAATAATGCAAACTGTATTTAAACAAGTCAGTTATAGAACCCCCCAGGTTTGACATGGGAGTCTTTGGGGACTGACTCACTGTGGCGCTCCTGCTGGACTGCAGAGGAACTGCAGGTTTTGGTGCTCCAGTGCTGATGGGTCATCTTTTATCTGAACCTTACACTTTCTGTCCCACAAATAGATGGAGGATGTTTGAATGTGATGCTTTCAGAGGTCTTCATGGAGTGATGTGACTGAGAGAAGCTTATGGGCGTGGAGGAGGAACTATGGAGATATACTCTGGTTGATCCACTTTTGTTCAGCTCTCTGATTGGTTCATTTTTAGTCAGACCTCTGATTGGCCAGCTGAAGTGTTGTAGGGGAGGGAATGAGCATCAGGCTTTAATATAGAGGTGAGATGGAAATTTAAATAGTCACAAGAAGACATGGATGGTGATGCATCAGAGACAAAGGTACTGATGGATCAAGATCCTCAGACCATGGGTGAGTGTGTTTGTCCTGATACTCGGGGTGGAGATTGGTTTGATATTTGGGACAGTGATTATTTCCTGAAACAGAAACCAGCAGCAGAAATTCATTCTGAAATGAGTTTTTAGTGCAGAGATGTTGGATTGTTCCCTCATGTTCAGTTTAGTCTGATTGGCACCAAGCAGCATTCACAGTGAGAGCTGAGCAAAGTTTAATATGAAGGAAAAAATGTAAATAAAAATTTAAAAAGTTTCATATTTCACACAAAGAGAGGACTTAGCAGGAAAATAATTACATTTATTTTTCATTTAGTTTGCAATGAGCCTTTATGTTTCAGTAAATAACTGAAATTATAAATTATTATTATTCAGATTTTTCTTAAGAAAAAAATCCAGAGTCTGATCCTTTCCACTGAAGAGGTAGAGACGAAAAAGAGTTGCTGCTTTTGATATTAATTAATAAAAGATTTAAATGTACCTTTTCATGATTTTTAATGCTCATATAATGAAACACTTCTGTTTTTCATATTCAAATCTGAGATCTCATGTCATGCACATTTGAACCATTTACTGAGATTTCAAGGACTAAATAAAAAAAATCACTTAAGCTGTAAAATCATCAGATCAGCTGAGAATAAAATGATCAAATTTGTTCTAATTTTTACATGAACATGAGAGAAAATCTGAGCCTGTTTTAAACGTTATCAGCAGGTTTTTGGACATTATGATGGTGAAGGTATGTTTATGGATTTTATGGTTTTTCTCGAGTTTATTTCAGTCAGTTCAAATCCGTCTGTCTGAACGTGTGATTCTGTAAACGTCTCTGAGCTCTGAGGTTAAATATTCACACCCTCGACTTTAAGCTGTAACTCTGATTTTGTGGTTTGGCTGAAGTTGAAGCATTTTGATGCTCGTTGGTCGTTTCAGCGTGAAGCTGAAGCTTTTTTATTTTGCTGTGAACACTCACGCTTCCCCCACTGCTCAAACTTCCTGGTAAGTAAACCTATTAAAATAGAAAAGCTTCATTTTTCATGATTAAATAAATGAAGGCGACAGCGAGGATGTAGCAGCTTTCTTTGGTGGATTGGTATCTTTTTGTGTGGATGTTAATCCAGCTCATAAACTGCAATATGGAAATGAGAGGGATCAAGCTTTTTTTAGCTGATATTGTGTAAAGTTCTCCCATTTTAACTGACCTGTTGTGTCTGTCGGCTCTTTGCTGTCTCAGTCCAAATGTTTATGTGAAAAAGTTACAGCTCCTCTCTTCATTTTTAATCCTGCAGCTTTAACCAGATTCAGTCTGCTGTGATGTGGAACTGAGTCATATTTACGGGGCAATGATGCTGCTGTACAAAGTGACTCATAAACATAAACGTGTTGATATGGATGGTTTTATCATTCTTTAAAGACAGAAGAATCAAAGCAGGATCACATTAACAGCTTTGTGTTCTCTTTGTGTTTCCACTGTCTGAAGCTCTGCTCTGTGACTGGATTTGATGTCTGGACCCTTCCTATTGAACCTGTTACCCCCTGCAGACTCCCAGTGGGTCAGTGTATCATCGACTGGAAAACCTGGTCTTGTTAGAAGAGACAGCATCCATCCCGCTTTGGATGGAACGGCTCTGATTTCTGTTAAATGCCGAAAATGCAGGATGAATATGTTAGTTTAAATGAATCAACACCCACGAGTCACACTAACTGTCAGAATGCTCGAAGCGCAGGTCGAGGAGGAGGAGTAGCAGCAATCTTCAATTCCAGCTTAGTAATTAAAAGCCTCAAATCAGAAGTGCCTGACTCCGTGGTATAATTCACAAACACGCAGCTTAAAGCAGATAACCAGTAAGCTGGAGAGGGAATGGTGTCTCACTAATTTAGAAGATGCTCATTTAGCCTAAAAAAAGAGTTTCATTTTTGGTAGGTCGACTGCTCCTGGGAAGGTTCCCACTGTTCCAGGTTTTCTCCTTGTGTGGATAACGGTTCTCGCTGTGGTTCTCTGGAGTCCCAAAGCCTCAGAAATGTCTTTGTAACCCAGTCAGACTGACAGATGTCAATGACTTTGTTTCTCAGCTAGTTATTTAGATCACTGCATGTTGTGTTGCTTTTTGAGATCTTTTAGCCTGCGTCACTTTGTCAGATGGGTTCTATTTAAGTTTCTTGAGTCAACAGCTCTGAAACTATTCCTGAGTGTGGCAGTGAGACTAAACTTAGATTTCAAAAAGTAAGTAATTATCAGAGTGGGTGTTCATCAGTTTCAGCTGCTTTGGTGTTCATGAAATTACCAACAGGTGCACTAGAGGGGTAACAATGAGACACCCCCCCAAACAGGAATGGTTTCACAGGTCTGCTGTGTCTCCCAGCACAGTCTCAGAGCATGGAGGAGACTCCAGGAGACAGGCAGTTACTCTAGGAGAGCTGGACAGGGCCGTAGAAGGTCCTTAACCCATCAGCAGGAGCTGGGATCTGCTCCATTGTGCAGGAGGAGACAGGAGGAGAGCTACAAAATGACCTCCAGCAGCCACTGGTGTGGATGTCTCTGACCAAACAATCAGAAACAGACTTCATGAGGGCGGCCTGAGGGCTCCACGTCCTCTAGTGAGTGCTCTGCTTGATTGGCGTTTGTCATACAATACCAGAACTGGCAGGTCCACCACTGGAGCCCTGTGATGTTCACAGATGAGGAGCAGGTTCACCCACATGTGACAGACATGAAAGGGTCTGGAGAAGCCATGGAGAACGTTATGCTGCCTGTAACATCATTCAGCATGAGTAGTTTGGTGGTGGGTCAGTGATGGTCTGGGAGGCATATCCATGGAGGGACACACAGACCTCTGCAGGCTAGGCAACGACACCGTGACCGCCATCAGGTATCAGGATGAAACCCTTGGAGTTGTCAGGTCCTACGCTGGTGCAGTGGGTCCTGGGTTCCTCCCGGTGCACGACGATGCCCGGCCTCATGGGGAGGGTGTGCAGGCAGTTTTGATATTCAGGGTGTTTGAATTCAGCCTCTGTAGTTTGATCATTTTAATTTCCATCAAACAATGTGGGATCCTTTCATTCCTTACCCAGTCCATATCAGCAGAGATATCCTGCATGATTTTCTTTCCCATTGAGGTCTGATGTGTTGCTGTCGTGTTTTGTGCAGTGTAGGTGCAGGAGCTTCCAATCAACTCCTTTCACTACTCACTGCTTACCTGGAAGGCTGATGATGAGATCACATGTATGATGTAATACATATGAAGACATTTTGACAGCTGCTTGTGTTCATGTACCAAACACCAGTTTGTCCTTCTTGGAGTCCTGGGGGGGGGGGGGGGTTCTGGAAGACGCTCTAACTGACATTTATCTGATGTTTTATATTTAAATTGTAACATTCATGTTGAAAATGATATAAATATGTTTTGAAGTAAATTATGTCAATTTAACTTCCCCACATTCAAAATCAATATAGAGTCAAATTGTAAAAATGATCCAGTGGTGGTTGTTCTGTCTGAAAACAGCTGTTGAATGACTTTCATGTTTGTAAGATTAAAACTGAATTATCTGCTGAACTGTTTGTTTCTGGGTTCATCAGAATGATCGCTGATAAGGTAAAACATCTTTATTCAGGACCAGGAAGCATTAAAATAATGCAAACGTTGCACTGTGTGTCGCCCATTTAAAGCCACGTGCAGTCATGATGTCACTGAGAATCACACTGCTGTCTCAGTCGTGTTGATGCTGATGGTGCGTTGCTATGAATGATCTCCTTTCATAAAGGATGCTTCAGTGTCTCCTCTCCTAAAGGAGCCAACAAAGGAAGCACTCAGGGACCTTTCCTTAGGATTTAAAGTATTTCAGCAGCTCTGACTACGGCTGCCACGCACACACTTCCAGGTCATGTCACAGCCTTCTCACTATGTGACCACACTTTGTGTTCATCTCCTCATTCTTTGTCTGCTTGTTTTCTTGTGTTTTGTGTGTTTTTGGAATCTTTCTCTGCTGTGAGGATTTTGTGTTTCTTTCTTAATGAGAGGCTCTCTTTGTCTTCATTCTGACTGCATCCATGTTTGTCAGTCCTGCTTCCTGTGACAGAGTTAGATTCATGTCTGAAGTTTTCAGCAGACACTGCTGTATGACAGAGGTCTCCAACCCCTGGGCCGCGGGCCGGTCCTGGTCCGCTGGTCATTTGGTACACGTTTTATTTTGAAAAATGGGCGGATCCTCCCTGCTACATCAGTCTATGACTCACTCTTAATGTATTTCAAGACGCTTGTCTCTGTCATGACACCTTACCGCTAAAATCAAACCCAGAAGCTTCACCGGTTCCCGCCTCTAACACTCTGGGTTACAGTTACAGTTAGCAGCAGCGGGGGCAGCAGTGAGGCGGACACAGCTGACACGACACAGCGGCGCATGCTTTTTCATGCTTGAAATGTATTGAATGTATATTTAGAAAATATCACAGTTTTTATGCTGGTCATGTCTTTTATTTTGTCGAATTTATCCACCACAGCTTAATAAAGGTTGGGGGCCGCTGCTGTACGAGATCATCACTGGGAAAATCTAACAATGTGATATTTTTCCAACAGATGAGGTGAAGCTGCCAGAGCTGAAGATCGTCCTGTTTGGGAAGACCTCGGCTGGTAAAAGTACTCTAGGAGACGTCATCATGGGGAACACAAAGGCCTTCACCTCAGAGGATACGGCTGGAGTTCGCACGGAGAAGTGCCACGTGGAAAGAAGGACTATTGAAGATCAGAGTGTGGCTGTTGTTGATACTCCAGGAGTGTTTAAAATTGGAAAAAGTGAAGAAGAGCTGGTAAGAGAGATCAAGAGGTCTGTTGATCTTGTCAGTCCTGGTCCTCACGTGTTCCTGCTGGTGGTGAGGGCAGGTGTGATCACATGTGATGAACTAGAAGTTCTGGAGACTTTTGAGAGCACGTTTGGCAAACGTGCAATGGCCTACGCTACGGTGGTGTTCACCCATAAAAATCAGGAAGTGGATGAAGCTGTGGTGGAGTCTGGCATGAAGGAGAATCAGTTCCTCAGAGAATTAATTGAGCGGTGCCAGTGGAGATATATTACTTTTAACAGTGATGACACGAGTCCCACTCAGGTCACCGAGCTGCTGAAGAAGATAACCCAGAGGACAGAGTACTGCTACAGTCATGAGATGCTCCAAGTCGCTGAAGAAGCTGCAAAACAGGAACAGCAGGAAGAAAAACTGAAACCAGAAGAAACAACGAGCAGGCGTGCTTTTCTGGAAAGGAGTGGTTTGGTGGGAATCATTTTTGGATCAGTGGCAGGATATTTACTCGGCGGTGGTGAGATGACGTCTACATCGGGAGCTTTACTGGGAGCTTTAGCGGGTTCGGTACTGTCGATGGGAACGACAGCTTTAGGGCTGAAGGCCAAAACGCTCTCTGAGAAATGCTGCAAGCAGTGAGTTTTAATCGTGCTCTGGGGTTTTGGTTGTTATTTAATGTCACTCAGACCAGGCTGTACACTCGTGTAATACCAGTTTGTACCATGAGAGGCAGCAGTGAGTCAGTGCAACCTTCATTTAACGAGGTGGGCCATTCAGAGCCATTCCTATCTGCAGTGTTGACCCCTGACGAGATAAGACCTCTTCAGGAAGCGGGCAAAAGGCTAAAAAAAAGTCCAAATGCCACTAACACTGCCCCCTGCTGGTGAGGATTACACATTAGAGACGGTAATTACAGAAAGTGCATTAAAAGTGCAGAAAGCTGGAAAAAGAAACTAATGATGGTTGTAATTTAATTTATTTTTGTCTTTTTAAGTAGAGTTTTCATGTTGTAAGGGCCACTTGTACCGTTTGCAATCAGCTGCTGATTGTTCGGTCTCGTTAAACTAATTAAATCCATCTAAACGTCATATTTCATAAGACAGAGCCGGCGGTTTGCAGAGCAGCTCACAGTAAAATAATCAGTCGTTACCACGGCTGCTTCAGTGTTGGTAGAGTGAATCGTGTCGTCATCGTGTCAGCTGTGTCTCTGTGAGCAGATGTTTGTGTGCAGACAGCTGTGCTGGAGTCTCTGTGGGAGAAAGCTCGTGGGAGACATGTTTGAGCTCTCCTCAGGACCGTTCCTAAATAATTTAGTTTTTCTTTGGTTTCCAGTAACAGAAGTCAAACATCTTTTAGTTTCAGTGTTTACATTTGCTGATTGTGTTCATTGTCTTCATGATGCTGCTGCTCTGGAAGCCTGTGACGTTGTTTTTCAATCACTTTTTAAAGAGCTGTGTAAAACAACAGAAACCAGCAGATTAAAAGATAACAACAATGGTTTGTTTCCACTGTGCTGTATTTTTGTCCTTTTGTTAACCGAAGCAGCGTTTGAACACTGAGATGTTGATGAAATGTGCTGCAGTCTGACAGGCAGGAGCAGCTGATCAACACTGATCCTGGGTCTGCGTTTCATACCTGCAGCTTCACATGGATGACTCAGAGCAGACAGGTGTTGCTTTGTTCACACAGAGCTCAGGAACTCTTTCAAAGGAAACAGGAGAACATGTTTAATGAGCTTTCATGGCTTTTTATCTGCTGGTTTGTGGACTGAAAACGAAACCAGAGGCTGCACAGACCTCTCAGTCTCTGCCGTGAACATCAGCTTTCCTTTTCTCCTGCTCTGTGGTGGTTACCGTGCAGGTGCTGTTCAGGTGCTTCTACCTGCAGACTGCAGCTGCAAGCAGGAGAGGAGGCCAACATCTGTCAGCAGCATAAACTGATCTGGGGTTCAAAAGTGCAAACGGCTCGATTTGGTCCCGAGAGTTGTTGACTCGCCCCGTCATCCTGTGAGCTGTTAGGGTCTCATGACCCACCGTGTGAAGGCTTAGGACTCCCCACCAGCTCTTAGAACGTAAAGAAGCCTATAGGAAGAGACGTGGAACATCCTGAAGAACCTAAAAAGAAATCCAGCTGCCTTCAAATGAAGCACTTAGACTCCAGTGACCTGAGAGACTGAGACCCTGCACTGTACTGCGTCGCAGAGATATCAGCTGAAGGAAAAATACGTCTCTGTTTCCATCGAAATCTACACCTGTGACCCAGGTATGGGTGGAGCCTCCTGAGGAAATGAGGCTGAACCTGGAGCTGCCATTATTATTATTATCATTATGATAATAAGCTTTCACATCACGTGACTCCAGAACAGCTAAAACTAGAACCAACAAAAGTTCTTCTGGCAACAATTCTGACAAGTTCACCACTTCTGATGTTTCCATGGTAACAGGTTTTTGAAAGGCAAAAACTCAGTTTTCCTGTTTGTGCTTTTTGACTACATCAACAACATCTTAGGTAATTTTATGCAACCTTTATTAACTGAAGTAATTACTTAGCAAGTAATTGATTAAATTGATTTATGCTAATTTGGTGGCTACATGGAATTATGAAGATGGCTGATCACATGTTTAGCTCAGGTACATTGGCCTCAGACTCCATCACCTTCTTGCATGCTGTGAAATAAAAAATAAAAAACAGCTTTTGAAAAAGTTGTGTTTAAATAAAATGTTAATAAAAAAATCAAAGGTGTACTTTGAGTTTCCCTTTTTGATGAAACATGTTCATGAACACGTGCAGACGCTCATTTATGTAGAAACCAGGACATTCTGTCCACTCTGCGTCTGAGGCAGGAAGTGATTCTTCATTGGTGGCCAGCTGCACTGACACAGGAGGAGCCACCTGTTCAGGTTTGTAGAGACTTCATGAAGGAGAGCCTGCTGGAGACCCGGAGCTTCACCGGACCAACAACCTGGAGTCGATGCTGTCCCCTCTGTTTGATTTTTCCTCGTTGGGTCGGGGGTATAGACGAGCGATGTGTATATGTATATATATATATATATATATATATATATATGTATATATATATATATAGGATCCAGACTGTGGTCGACCTATTGGTGACCTAGGTCCTACAATATGAGAGGGAAAACCAAACAATCAGATGCCCGCTCTTTGAGCAGCACTTGGTAAAAGTGGGAAGGAAGAACTCCCTTTCAACAGGAAGAAACCTCCAACAGGACCAGGATCGGGCAGGGTGGGAGAATGAGGAGAGCAGAGAGACCACGAACAACAACCAGGGCATGTTTCCACTCTCAGCAGTCTCAGAGGCAAAGCTTAAAGCAGCCTGTTTAGTGCTGCCCTCTGCTGCTCAGGGGGGAAACACATCCTTCAGCTTCAAACAGAAGCAGGAGTGGCCAACTCCAGGCCTCGAGGGCCGGTGTCCTGCAGGTTTTAGATGTGTCCCTGATCCAACACACCTGAATCACATATAGAAGTCATTAGCAGGACTCTGGAGAACTGGACTGCATACTGAGGAGGTAACTCAGCCAGGTGTGTTGGATCAGTATAAATGCAGCCTGACAGGCCTGAACGCTGCTGTTGTGTCTGAGATAAATGAAAGCCTTCGTCAGAGAGAAGCTGGTTTATTTCAGCACAGAGGAGGAGGCGGCAGCATCAGAGAACGACCGAAAACAACCAAATCAATCAAAGCGTCACAGAGGTCATCTCCATAAAACTGCTGGGTCACCCACAGCAGCAGATTCATTCAGTACCTGTGATTTCAACACTGAGGTTTAAAAACATTATTGATTAGTAATAAGATTATCTAATCTAACTTCATCGAAAGTTACTGAATTATCTCAGAAAAATCAAAAAAGGGATTTTTAAGGAAAAATTTGTTATATTTGGGGAAAATTTGAGAATTAAATGTAAACATTAAAAAAATTTAATTTGGAAAATCTCAATATTCAAAGCAGAAACTGTAATTTGTGGGACATTATTGTTATTATTAAAACTAATAAAAATATTTTAAAACTTGTCAACTTGAAAGATAATGTAAATACGTTGGATAAATAATAAAACACCACCAGAGAATACATCAACAAGGAAAAAATCATGCAAAAAATGTTATATAAATAAATAAATAAATAAAATAAATAATTTGTGGTAAAAATAATGAAGGAATGGTCAGTAATGGGCTCTCAAACCTTCACATGAACCCTAATTTATTTGGAAGAGTCTGAACTTGTCCCACAGAGATAACTGAAGACCTTTTGGTCTTTAGTGACCTTTATTTTTAATAGGGAAAACATTCTCATTTACAAACACGACCAAACTGAGAGGATCAGATGTGACATCACAGATCCAACCAGGAGAAACATCATAAGGACGCCACTCCATTAGCTTAGCTGGTCAAAGCACTACTACAATTTAGCCTCGGAAAACAAATGACTTTGGCAGGAAGTGATGTCACCGTTGTCAGTCTGACACATGGCGAAGGAGTCTGTTTGTCTAACACCAGGACAGGACAGCTGTTTACCCCCAGCTGTGGAGAATCAGACGTGACGGTGATGAGGGAGGTGATGGTGGTGATGATGGTGATGGTGGTAAGGGTCTTGGGGGTGATGAGGGTGGTGGTGATGAGGGAGGTGATGATGGTGATGGTGGTAAGGGTCTTGGGGGTGATGAGGGTGGTGGTGACGATGGTGGACTTCCTGAGTGGACGGACTGGTGGCGTCTCAGAGGGAGTAAAGCTTCAGCTGCTCCTCCATCTCGCCCTCCGTCAGCGCCCCCAGAGCCCCCTGGTTCTCCTTCAGCAGTTGAAAGATGGCCGCCAGCTGCTCCTGTTGCACTCTGGGAGGTAAAAACACACAGACACACAAACACACACACACAAACACACACACACACACACACAGAAGGTGACGCCACAAACAAACCATAGCCTAAAGCAAGTGTGTACTCACAGATGGTTTCCCCCTCCGGGCAGCTGTGTGTGTATTTGTGATACTTTGAAATGGTCGGTATTGTGAGATTGAACTTTTACTGAAGGAAATATAAATAAATCTGATTGTCAGCCAACATTTGTGCAATATTGGTATATTTTGTATATTTTTCACATATTTATTCACCTGTCAGTGCTTGTTTGATAGAAAAATAGTGTAAACCCAGTATGTATAAGTCTCTTGTTTAAGTTTTATAAGGAAAAGCACTGACCTGACAACAATAAACGCTTTCTATTCTCTTCTATTTATTCTATTCCATTAGCATACAGTTGGTATAAAAATTCAGACTCCTCTGCTGCACTGATGTGACCTGTAACGCTGACCCTGAACGGCACAGCTGCTCAGTGACCTCTCCACAGCGCTGCTAGCTAGCCTGCTTGTCCTGCACTAAACTGCAGGATTTTAGTAACAGCTGGTGTTCCTCGCTTTGTTTTTCAGGACGTTTCACAATATGAAAAATCACAACATCACATCATGCACAGATCCTCTCTGCTTGCTCTCCTCTTTCTCCACCTCTGAGTGAACCTCTCTCTCGTTCATGCGGCAGGCGCACCTTCAGCTCGCAGACACACTGTGTGACAAACTGCACACAAACAGGTTGTGTGTTTGCTGATCTGCTGCTCCTCAGTATTGCTAGCTAGATTCAGTGACCACAGCTTATGGACAGTGAACCACTCCAGACTATTGTTGCACTTAAAGTGCTGTCCATGATTTCATCCCTCTGTGTGCGATCAGCCCCGGTGATGGAGACACTGGTTTGATTGTGTTTTGTGTGTTATTGCTCCCGTTTAGGCTCAGATCAGATAAAAACTCCCCTCAGACGTGTTAAAGCAGCGAGCCTGATCTGTAACTGTGAGGAGGAGAAGGGACAGATATTTGTGTAAACTTTATCGTCACACCTGAGTGAACAGTCACACTGATTTTATTGGCGCTGAGGGCATTTGGGAGGTTTTAGCTCCGACGGAGATGAGATCATCTCTGTCGCCTCCTGCTGCTCATTAGAACAAACGCAGGTTCACCGTTTGTGCCCTGAAGGCCACACCCAGCGGTGTTACTTTGTCATGTGTTGCTCTTAAATGTCCACCGGATGGCGCTGTCTGGAGCAAAAAAACAGGAGGAAGAACAAAAACACTGTAGACGGGACAAAGGCAGATTTTAATAATCCAGAAGTTCTAAACAAAGATCAGAAAGCATTAACACGTTTATTTCATGGCTAACAGTGAAACTCAGAGCTTAAGGTTTTACTTCAGCTCACCAACTGATTTCGTCAGTTAGCCCCGCAGTGAGACTCAGGTTAGCGTCATTAAGCTTCGCTCACATTTATTCATTTGCTTCAGGAAAGTTGGACGCAGAAAGCAGACGGTTAAAAAAGGCACTTTGGTGTGAAGACGTCTGCAATTCACAAGCAGCTCAAACCTCAAATCTCTGTCAACCACAACACAACAACACAACAGGAACACAAGAGAACCCGGAGAGAGGAGGCGGGACTTCCTGCAGAGCTGAAGGCGCCGATCTTCGTCTCTTCAGAGCTCCTCATCCTCGCGATCAGCTGTAAGAATATAAAGAAAATGATGAAGTTTCTGAGAACAGAGTTATGGAACATTTTTTGTTTCAACAAAACAAAGAAACTCAGTAAGAAATCAAAAAAGGAGGAAGTTGTAAAAATGACTCGAGTCCAAAAATGTTGAAGTTTAAAGGCCCGAGGTCAGAGCAGGTCTACGGCCTGTAATGTGACCCTGCTCCGAGTCACCTGAGACGAGCAAACATCAGCATTAACTCTACTTCAACATTCAGCAAGTTAGCCAACTAGCTCTGTTAGCCAGCTGGATGTAATCGAGCGCATTCCCCGAGCAGCTGGTGAGCGGGTCCCCGCTGCTGTGCCGTGAAATCGCTTACAGAGAACGGCGCTGAACCAAACACCTCCTTTTAAATTGATTTTGGTTGCCTGTAGTTTGCGTGGGCGACACTGCCTTCTGTGCAAACGCTCGCTAACTACGCAGCTAAGCAGTCACGAAACTGAACAGCACTATCTGGAAACAGCACCCGCACACCTTCAGAGTAAAAGCTGCATCTTTTGAAATACGTTGGCTTCAGCAGTAAGAGACAACTTTTAATTTGAAGGCCAACGTTCTCTGTTCCAGTGTGTGTCGCCTGTCTACCGCTCAGTGGTTAGCAAGCGTTTGCAGGCAAGTCTGCGTCTTTGGTGCAAACTATGGAAGACGGCGGTGTTCAGCCCGCAACCTTCAGGAACCACCAACCAGTCAGGGTAAATTTGTTGTGTACGGGCAACCAGAGAGTCGGGGAAGGCCTCCATTATGTTACAGTTATTTTAGACGCTGGCAATAAAGAGTTAAATTGATGGAAATGTTACCTAACGTGTTTAATAAGACCTCAGCTGACAGGTAAAGCAGTGGGAAACCAGGGCAGCACTCACCGTTAGCGGAGCGTTAGCAGGCAGCATGCAGGGTTAGCAGGTGAGCACAGCTGGACAGAAGCCGACAGATGTGACGAGACCAGAATGAAGACAGAAATAAACGAGGAGAGGCGAGCGCTCGGCCTTCAGCGGCTGTGACCCCACAGCAGTACTTCACCTGCACAGGTGAGACGGCAGCAGCTGCTTCTGCATCAGTCTACATCAACAACGGGAACATCTCAGAAGCATTTTCAGCACATCTGCCCCTCAGTTCAGAAACATTCCTCGTTTATTCCCCCGGACGAAAATACAGGAAATTAAACAGAACAAGATCTGAATTATGAGACACGCTCAGTTCCATGTTTCAGGTGCTCACCTGTTCCACAGGTGAAACAGACTTCAGGGTCATAAGATGTGTGCAGCACATTCACCCAACAGACAAAAAATCCCTGAAACTGAAGCGGATCCAGGAGGGCACCGCGTGGAGCTGCGGGGCCCCCTACAGGGCAGCTGAAAGTAGCTTCAGACTCTCAGCTGGAAAAATCAGAACAACTAATAAAGCTTTTATTATAGTTATTAATAATTAATATTAATATAAGAGGACATTTATATTCATGCCTAATAATAATAATAATAATATTTAAAACAACAACTATAATGTTGTAAGACTCAGCGGCGGCCTCGTGGCCCAGATTTTCCTCTGACTGTGTGAAAGCTGATGTATAAATAGAAGTGATCAGGATCATTACTCTGATCCTGTTTGAGGTGTAGGAGCTGTGTTTGACCAGAGGAGGGCGCTCACGGACAGGTTTTTAATAAGGAGAGGTGATCAATTCCAAATCAGCTGCAGTGAAATGGTCACAAAGGAAAGGCCAGAGGAGCTGTCATTAAATAATCTGTTCTGCTCGTCGCTCTCTCCATAATATCACCACCAAACCGTTAATTATGAGCCTTGTCGTCCTGTTTTTGGGTTATTGTGTACTGAGTGTATGAGCCACTTTGAGCCTGCAGACTGGTCTCAGCTCCTCTGCAGAGCTGCAGCAGGCCGATATGAAGTCTGGCAGGCGGCTGCTATAATCACAGCAGCACTGATATCAAAGTCCACGCCCTGCAAATGAAACCGCACCGTACGAGGCTGCAGCTTCAGGAAGTCTGAGCTCTTCAGGAGTTAAATGTAAAGTCTGTAACGCGGATGAGGCCTCAGTAAATTCCTGTTACATCACTGGGACGGGGATATTTCCAGGAATTTTTAAATGCCGTGGGACAAAGAAGCAGTTATGGCGGGTTTGTAGGAAACGTGGAACTTCTCCCAGAAATAAAAACCAAAACAAATCAAATTGCTGAGGATTCAATCAGTTCTAATGATGTGAGCAGACCTCCTGCCCCCAGAAACATGCATGAGGAGATAACAGTCTGAGTGCTGAGCGGCCGAACAACATCTCACCATCTTTGAAGTAAAGGAGGTAATGGACCAATCACACCGTGGGTGGGTGGGGTCTATTTAATGTCTATAAATAGAAAAACTTTCAGAGCAGATTTTTCTTTAACATGACGTATCTCTATTTACCACCAAGGACGAGGAGAGCAGACTCCAGTATAATCCATGATCATAAACACGCTCGATCATAATCACATGTCTGCAGTTATGGGACAGATTCGGTTTGTTAGCATGAAAACATTCCCAGAAGCAGAGCTCCGCTCGGCTCAACTCCGGATCCAGGAATTTGTTTTTAACACTAACATTGTTACCACTTTGTAGCAATCACATTTATATTCTTATGAAAATATCGCAGATGCATCCAGATCCAGATGTTCTTCTGGATCCAGGGGTTTGAGGATGGAGGGGTGGGATTTATTGGCTCTATAGTTAAATAAATAAATAAAACTGATTTTCTAAAAGCGTTTTATTGTTGATAGTTTCATCATTTAAAACCAAAGTTTAATCTGATCTTAAGCTTTTATAGAGAAACACTGTGTGCAGCAGGATTAATTATAGTAAATAAAAGTCATGCCTGTGTGGTCATGTGACCTTCTTCCTTTGAAACAGTGGAGAGTGTCTCCTTTGTGTTTCCTGTATGGACGTCACCCCCTCAGAGCTCATGTGACCCACATCAGCCAGCGCCTTTTGTCCCCGCTGGCTCGGACACAGCTGGTAAACCGGTGCATGCTGGGAGGTTAAAGGGGCGGGGCTGAGCGTCCTGTTAGCAGCAGGTGAACAATAATCATAAAAGGATCAGCAGCAGCCGTCTGGGCCGCGGCTGTCGCTGTAACCAGTGGACCATCACAGGATCGTTTCCACTGTGACATCATCAGCTGTGGAACATCGAATCGAGAAGGAAAGATTTCATAAGAGGAAACACAGACGTAACCGATCATAATGCCATGGTAACAGGCATCATGTTATGTCATGTTTCTTAAAAATTGGACATTGTAAATTTAAACGAACAATTTTTCTTTTCGCTGCAGCAGAAATTCCATGAAAACTGTTTTTGTTGCTTTATTTAGTGTTGAATGAAATAATCAGATGATTGCATCAAACAGAAACCTGCAGAGCAGCCACCAATCCTCTCTCAGCATCTAACTGGTTCACCGACGCGGGTTCACCGCCTCGGCTTCGCACCGTGAACGCCAGCATCGGTCCATCCGTGCTGCGGGTTAGGGTTGATTAAGGAAGGGCGGGGCTGAGGGTTCAGGTGTGGCTGGGTGTAATGGAGGTTATATTCACCTTACCATCTCCTTCCTAGCACACTGTCTGCTGAGGCTGATTACAGAGAGGTAAAATCAGATGTGAGCTCTATCCTGGAAAGATAAAGGTGGAGGCCGTCAGACGTGTGGCTCGCTCACAATCCAGAGAAATGTGCAAATTCTCCACAAAATTAAAGCTGGTGCCATGCTCAGGAATTCCAGGAGGAGGGAAAAAACTCAGACAGATAAATTAAAGTGGATTCTTTTCACGATAACTTAAAAAGTGATAAATGCTGGAAGGAACAGGAGAGTACAGATCTGAGTCTACAAAAGCAAAAATAAGCAAACATGAGGACAAAGTGACCACAGGCAGCAGC
Organism: Pterophyllum scalare; assembly: GCA_024447675.2. Taxonomy (NCBI): domain Eukaryota; kingdom Metazoa; phylum Chordata; class Actinopteri; order Cichliformes; family Cichlidae; genus Pterophyllum; species Pterophyllum scalare. The sequence continues at coordinate 11,440 of JAMQGT020001070.1, read as the reverse complement.
GAGCCCGCCTCTCTGCTCTCACCGCCGCCACAACCTCCGGATCCAAAGACGGTACAACTGAGACGATGCTGTTTCAGCACTATGACATACTGGTCCCAGTACAGGACTCTGGAGAGACTGTCATTCACTTCCTGTTTGGTTTTGTTGGGCACCGAGAACAACTCTGCAGGTTCGGGAAAGGATCGTGTTCTGGGATCAAACGGGATCCTTTAACACAGTAACCGTGATTCAAATCAGAAACGGCATCGTCTGATGCCCGGGAACGAAACTGAGACCACATCCGGACACTGAACCACGATTATTCCAGTTTTTAGACTAAAAAGTAAACAAAATGCAGCAAAATGCTCTTGAAGGAGGAAATCGGGCAGCATCCAAGCACAGCAAGAATAAGCTTCCATGTTCAGTCATCACATGATGCCCGACATTTGATTACAGGAGGAAAGTGAAGAGATCTTCGTCACGAATTAGTAACCTCAGAAAGATAATGTGTCTAAATGATTGCTGCCCTCAAAGCTTCTGCAAATCTCTAATGTCTCCCCCAGCGAGGACCTTTGGAGTCCTTCAGTGTGGAGGGACTCATCCTTTCTCAGGTTTCTCCTGACTCTGCTAAAAGGGCTCAGCCTGCAGGCGTTTGATGCCCGGCCTCAGAGGACCGCGGGGCTCGGCTCAGACTGAACGCAAACAGGAAGAGAGGTGTTAAAGGTAGCACCGTGCCGTGCAGCTGGAAGGGAACATTCGGGAGTGTGACACAGCTCAGGGAGCAGAGAAGGAATGAGGGCTTTGGACGAGCAAACGGAGAACAGAAAGACTCGACAGGAAGAGTCGCACAGCGGTGCCAAGCCTCAGAGCTGAAATAAAACAAGGCTCCAATCAGAGAGCTGCAGACGTGCACTCCCACACCAACAAAGAAGAAAACACAAACTCCGCCAAGCCTTCGTCCTCGGGCTGCTTCTCTACTTCAACTCAGATTTTAAAAAGAAACTTCATCCAGACGCTATGAAACATGGGATTACATAACAGCGCTGCATTCAGCCTCAGCCTCAGGCTCTGAGCGGACATGAATGGAGACAGAACCTGCTCTCTGTGACCCCACAGAGGCCTTTTCACTCACTTTAAGGCCTTCAAACATTTTCTCCTTCATTTCACTCAGTAATTAATCACCAACGAGGACACAACTGATTCCTCTGCATCTATTTTCTGCCTTATGAGCTCAACTGTAACATAAATGCCGGCGTCTCTGAGTTCCTCTCACAGAGCAAAGTTAGGAAGTACAGAAGGTCAGCAGTGAGCTGAGCTCTTCCATCCACACTGAGCATCTCAGCTAATCCAGGAGCCCATCAGCCCGAGCAGATCTCTGCAGCTTTCTGCAGGCCGCACACATTTATTAAAAACAAAGAAACAGAACAGAACATGGCAGACAGCACGAGGGTCTGTGCTAGCATGCACATAACCAGCGATAACCAGCCGGCGGCCTGAGGAAACCAACCTCTGCTCCTCCTCCATGTCCTCCTGGGTCATCAGCACCGCCAGCTTGCTCTGTTTGATTCCCGCAGTGAAGCTCACCACATCATCATCATCATCATCATCATCATCTGCAGCCACATCTGGAACAGGGAGAACGGGCATGTGAGCAGCAGCTAACGTCACCAACACCATGTCCGGCCGATCTCACGCCGAAGCACATTTTACAGCTCAGGCTAAAAGTGCTAGCATAAGGGCTAATACGCTGATTAGCTTAAAATACGCAGAGCATTTTTGGCTGCATGCTTTTATTTGCAGACTTGGTGAGGGAGTTCATTTTCAAGGTCAAAGGTCAAGGTCACCAACAATTTAAAAAATCTGATTAAATTTGGTACTCAGGTATAAACGCTTACTGATGATGGCTTTTTAAAATTAAAATACAATAGTGTGGGACTTGTGCTTCTAGCCTGTTGTTGTTACGACAAGCTTTGTGTGGCAGGGAATTGAGAGCACACAAACACACCTGTTGCTCCATCTGCTGCGTGACAGGTTAGAGGTCACATGGAAGCTGCCTGCCAAGAGCTTTACCGCCTCTTCAAGATTAAGTATCATCCTCCTGCAGCAGATGGCTGCTCCACCTCTGTGCACGCCAACTGATACGGCGACCACGCTCAGGCGGTGTGACAGCCGGGCTCACAGAGCACCGTTACTCATCACGCGTGAACCTGGCATGTTTACCACACCGCATGGATTTGATATATGCAGGTCACAGCGATCAGCAGCTGAATCCCCTGCGTGCACACTCATTAACAGTGACTGCATCGCCCTCTCCTCAGCCTGTGTGCTGTTCCAGCAGAGCCAGTGTGCTCTCTGTTAGTGTTTCCTGACTTATCTGTGACGTGCAGCTGCTGGCAGCTCCTCCACGATTACAGTGAGTGTAAACAAAGCAAGCATATAAATCCACAAGTATGTGGACAGCTTCACATGCTGCACAGCAGGCTCACACTGCAGCACATTTACTTTGAGTCGCTCTGTTTGTTCTGCACAGAGCAGCGTATAGACTGCATACATACACTCACACTCCAATGGATGCATCTCAGGTTCAGTATCTCACCCAAGGATACTTCAACATGCAGACTAGAGCACCTTCTGATTGGTAGATGACCTGCTCTGCATCCTGAGCCACAGTCCCCTTTATAAATGCTGAGTAACCACCTGTTACTATGGCAGGTAATTGGTAGTTACTGACATGTTGGCGTTGAGGAGGAACCGTCAGACCCACTTTCTTCACAAAGAAATCAGTCCATGGACTGTTAGAGGCATTGGGCTTGAAACTGAAGCTTGTTATTGATGATATGTTTACATTATTGTTTGTGCTAATCTGTCCACAAATTTGTTTAACAGAAGAAGCCCCAGGACAGAGCCTTGAGGATACTCCTAAAGGTTAATTACTGCAATTACAGATAGACACACAAAGAAGTCTTTGGCCAAAAAATAAGACCAGTCCCAGACTCAGTCTCTCAGTATGACGTGGGGTGCACACATAATCCCTCCCACCTAATAAGGGGGAGGCTGGAAATGACTTTCTTCCTGCACATTTTATTATATTTTATTCTAACCCCAACTCCCTATTGTGATATTTTACTGTTGTTCTTGTTTATGTATAGTGTATATATGTCATGAGAACGTTCAGTGACAATAAAGCAATCTAATCTAATCTAATCAAACATGCTGATCAGAGACAGATGAGCAGAACATCCATGCTGCTCGCAGACTCACCGTTGTCCAAAATGGTCTCTGGTTCACGTTCTGGTTCCCGCTCACTTGAAGCTTCTGCAAAACCTTCGCTGGGACCCGGCATCTGCTCGAGCAGTTCTTCAGGTTCAGACACCGACTTCTGGACCACCTCTGATATCACTTCAGACACAAGTGCTGGCTCTGGATCAGCAACAGGTTCTAGGGCAGATTCAGGTGCTTCTGATAAGGGTTCTGCTACAGGCTCGGACTCTGGGACAGGTTCTGCTGCAGCTTGCTCTGGGTCTGATTCAGAAACTGCTGCTGCTTCATCTGGTTCTAGAACCGGTTCTGGAGTTGACAGAGCTTCAGAGACAAGTTCTGTTATGACTGGTTCTGGAACAAGTTCAGGTTCTTTTAATGGTTCGGGGACTGCTTCTGGTGCTGGTGGTCGCTCTGCTCTGGTCTGTGGTGCCTTTACAGGTTCTGCTACAGGTTCTTGTGCTGAGACTGGCTCTGTGACCTCCTTTAGAACTTCTTCTGCTTCTGGCTCAGCTTCTGTTATTTTTACTGGTTCTGGGAAAGCCTGAAAAGAGAAAGGTTTGAGACGGCAGTTAGCAGAAGCAGCACCTTCTCCTCCTCATCATGGATAAAACGCTCCAGCTGGACCTCGATGTCCAAACCTGCTGCAGCTTGGAATCTGATTAGGGAAACTATAGCAAGGAAATCATCCTGTGATTCTAATAAAAATATTTTTAATGAAATTACATTTAACTGATCAATAAAGTCCCACATGGTGCTGAATTTGGCTGCAAACCCTTTCAGTCTGCCCCCACTCCTGAACATGTAGGTGTGGACTCCCGCTCACTGCTACGACCTCTGCACAGGCTGCTATCTGGGGGTCATCGATGTCACTTGCAGCACCTCACTGAGGACCTGCTGTTAGTGACACCAGGACAAATAAAACCCTCCCGAGTGTCGGCTAACCTTCCTCAGCACCCCCCCCACGTGTCCTGTCTATGCCATATATACAGATATATATGCAGCGGCTGCCCGCCCTGCTCGTCTCTGTGATAGCACCTGTCTGTGTCTTTGTAAAGCGCTGAGTCTGCACACACCAACATCCAGGCAGCAGATCTGGTTTCTGCCTCAGCTTCTCTGCTTCAACATCCAAATGCTGCTCCTCAGTTTAGGAGGCGCGCTAAAACCCTGGAAGGCTTCAGGGAGAAGATGAAACTCTGCATCTCAGAAATATCAGACTCCTAATTACAAGAGTCAAACTCAACATCAAGAAATAAATAATATTAAATATAAAAAGTATCGGCATGGACGCCCTTTAAACTCCAGAGCTGCTTTAATTCTTCGTGGCTCAGACGAGCTCGACAAGCTGCCGGAAACGTTCCCCACAGATTTTGGTCCATGTTGCCATGACAGCATCCCACAGCTGCTGCAGATGTGCCGGCTGCATCCATGATGGGAATCTCTCTTCCTCCGCATCCCAGAGGTGCTGCGCTGCGCTGAGACCTGGCTGCGTCTGAGTGCAGTGAACTCACTGTGAAGCTCCAGAAACCCGTTTGAGACCCTAACAGACCTCACAAACCAGGGAATTCATCATCATCATCTTATTATTATTATTATTATTATTATTAAAGTACATGTGCCTCTCTTTGGCTCTTTAAAACAGGATCCATCTTCTCATCAGGAAACAGATTTTCCTCGTTCTCACAGTAAACCCATCGTGTGGCCCAAGAAACGGCGCCAGAAGCATTTTTAGGAACCTCTGATGAAAGCCGCCTCAGCTCCATCAGTTGTACCCCGCCCTGACCCAGACAGTGTGCTGCCGGGGTCTCAGCCAGTGCATCAGGCCCGAGTGCATAAATCTCTCCTCTCGGCCCGGCTGCTGCCCGCTGGGCTCCGAATCCCACAGCAGACTTCCATCACACCCTCAAACTGGAATGGCATCCGTTTAGCCGGAAACACGCCGCTTCCTCCGCCTGTGAATTCCTGAGCCATGAAGCACTAAAATTCTCTCTGCTAAATGCAGCTCATTAAAGCGCTCTGTGAGTCAGCCCTGTTTGCACTGCAGGCCCAAAGTGTTTATGGAGTGAGTCACCATGAGGTCATCGCGAGCAGACGGTGACCGTCAACTTCCTAATTTGGGTAATGGATCAACCAAACAGCACGAGAGGGAACAGCTGTTTCAGGTATCCAGATTACAGGATGCTGATCATGCCTATGAAATCAGAACTTTACTAAACTGAGATTAATAAAGATTCTCCTGACCAATCACATTTCAGCAGACTGTGTGGAGCAGCGAGTGACGAGAACAGTTCGATGACACTAAGTTAGGGTCGTGGGCTCGTTCAGGATTACGCTACAGCGTCATAACCCGAGAAGCTACAAAGAAACAAAGGCTGAAGCCGGGATTTTGGAACATACGTTCAGTGAGTCACCTGACCTTGATGACCTCTGACAGCACTTCCTGTCTGTGTAACATTACACTGAGGAAGCAGCAGCTCTGTTGGCCTGTTGGAGCTCACTGAGATGCCCCGTCTCTGCTGACCTTTGAACTCTCACAGGTTTGTTTCTTCTCTCCCACCCACAGTTTCTAAGGCCCTGAAACTCCATCTGCCTCCCCAGCAGCTCTGACACAGGGCGGGGGGTCGGGTGGTGGTGAGGGTCAGTAAATGACGGGACTGCAGCTCTTTGCCTCTTTGACCTGAAGTACTGTTCATGATTGGATCTGCTGGGATAAGGAGGAGCCTGAGGTTGGATTATCACCTCTGATCTTCTGTTTTATGAGCTTTCAAAGGCAAAACAGAAGAATAAAATCATCCATCAGAATAATAAATGGAGCATTTGGCACCAGTTTAAGTCGTGTGAATGTTACAGGACAGAAGAACAGCGTTTCCTCTGGGATGAGGTAAAACACTTCCTGGAGGCCTTTGCTCGGCTGCAGTTTCCACGAATTTTATCCCAGTGAGATTGACTGAGGGCAGCGTGCCGAGGCATCGGGGCAGGGGGGGCAGGGGGGGCAGCTGCTGTGGCAGAGCTTCAGCCTCTCTGCGTGAACACAGAGCCTTTGTCCCCCCACGCCCCCTGCCTTATCTCCCCATCCATTATTGACGGAGACACGTCCACGCCGCCCTCTGCACCCACAGATAACCTGACTTCAGAGCGGCGTGAGAGGCCCACTTACAGACGTCTCTCCCCCTGATCGTGTAATCACACTGGAACTCTCTCTCTGAGACTGGTGCTATAAAGAGCCACTGCAGACTCCGCCTCCTCAGCACCAGCCGCTACAACCAATAAATGCCAGGATGTTCTCTCAGAGGCCGGGTGGGGACAGGGTGTGGTGGTGGTGAGGTTGCCAAGTTCTCTGTAATCACCACATTGTTTTCTCCTGGATTTGATGGCCGGCCAGCAGCTCTGTGGAGCAGAGGTGGAGGCGAGCAGGCCTCAGAGGGAGGAGGAGAGGCAGGAACAGGGCTGGGTCCGGGGGGCAGAGGTATGTGAGGGTGGAGAGAACAGCTCAGAGCTTCCATGACTCACTGCTGCTCCCTTTGATAAGGAGACGAGAGCCCAGTGGGATCGCATCACAGCCCGAGGAGAAGATGAAGAAGATAAGACTAAACTTATGTTGATGTTCCTTAACCACCAACCAGGAGCTCCTACAGACACTCCGACTGCCACCATGTTGGCTCTTCTGAACCAGAACTGACCACATCTGGCCGTTAGCGTGGCATGCTAATCCAGGGGGGCAGACTCGAACCCTGACCGGCTCATTTTGGAGCCTCCAGTGGACATTAAAGGCACTGCAGGCTTTGGCTCAGGGTGATGGCTCTCATATTTTAATGATTAATCTGCAGTTCGTTATGAACTGTGCTCCTTCTGCTAATGTTACAGACTCCACCTCCACGCAGTCTGCAGCCTGAATGAGGCAAACAGAGGGAAGCAGCCCTTCGTGCCCAGATTAATGCCATGAAGGTGTTTTTATTCTCAGCTATGAGCAGAATGAGAAAGGAGCTGCTTCTCATTTAAGATGGAAACGGGAGCAGCAGCTTTATTTAACGAGGGAGGGCCGAGTAACGGTTCCTCTTCCTCATTCTCTGGAAGGAAAGCGCTGCTCGTGGTGAAGCAGCTCTCCATTTTATGGAGCTGTGCTCGCATCACGGAGCTCTGCTGCTCAGCCCTGACTCTGAGATTAAAGCAGGAGGAAGCCTCAGATTGATCTAAACATCTGCTGATGGTGTCACCTGTATGATTTCCCATAATTCCCAGTCTTTATTTAATTCATGGATTTATTTGGAATAATAAAACTTTGTAGTAATTTTGTTTTAAATACCAAAATGCTGAGTCTGTTATTTTTGTATCATTCCTGGTAGAGGCTAGCTTTGGCTAACATCAGCTTTACTTCAGTGTGACGGAGTCGCTCCAAAACACTCTGCCGGCCTGAAAGAGCCTGATTAAGAAAAACAGGTTCTCCTCAGAGCTTCAGGAATCACATCTGCAACAGACACATGAAACTTGACTTTTAATAGTTAACGGAGCAGGTCGAGGGTTTGATTCCCGAGCAAACCTGCCTCCTGCAAGGCAGCAGAGGACCTTGTGTCTGACCTTCAGCTGAACTAAAATAACTGCAGTCAGCATCACTGCGACTCCGCTGCTGCTGCGACTCCCACTCCGGAGACAAGACTCGCTGTGTTGCAGCTCTCGCACACACAGACGTCCTTTATGAAAGCCGTGAGACGGCCCACGATGCACCGCGGCAGCCGTACAGTAAGCCTGACAGCTGCAGAGTCAACGGCTCAGTGTGCTTGGATAACCTTATCAGAGGAGGGCGGGGCGCGGCCCAGACCAGTTAGCTCAGTGTCAGGATGTCAGCGGCGGCACCAGCAGGCTGCCCTGACACCAGCACATTTCACAGCTGTCAAACATCACGCACCGCGTGGAGCCGCCACGCCCGCCTCCTATAGGTGGCTGTGGGATTAATGTCTGGCACCAAATATAGACAGTTAGTGCCTGCCGTGTTACAGCAGCGGTGAGCACATTCTGCAGGCTTTTTAAAGATGGCCGGCATGCCTGCTTTGCATGTTTAACAGCAGTCACATCAGCAGGCATTCAAATGTGTCCACCACAGCTCACAGGGACGGCTTCTCTCCACGCCCCCCAGAACAGTTCAACATTTCCATAAAGACGTGTCACAGTGTGCACAAGCAAATCCAGGAGTCAGAGCGAGCAGGTGATGACCATATTTGGGCATCAGGCCTCCAATCATCAACAGGTATACTGTTTACACCCCAGAGTACATTCAAAACCTCAGCTTCTCCTCTGATAACATCGTGAAGTCCACCCTAACCCTCCCCACAGACGCCCGTGTTAAAGCTAAATCAACATGTTTACAGCTGAGACACAAACGGCTCTGTGGATAATTCATAACAGCTGTACAGGGGAGGATGCTTCTGTAACTCACCTGTTTAAATAAAGTTTGCATTATTAGGGGTGTGGCCTGTTTGACAGGCGGCTGTAGCTGCTAGCTGTCTGCTAGGCTTCCCTCCAGCTAACTTCAGTCTGGACCGTGTTTGTGCTGTTGGAGCCTTTTGGAGCATTTTAATGACATTATCTGACCAATAATATGGCTGCTGTGGCTTCATTGGACTAACAGACCGTCCAAGTAGGCGGAGCTCCAGTTTGCTGAGGGAGATTCTGGGATTTTGATTGGATGTTACTTAGAAATAATTAGCAGGGTGCGTGGCTGCATGCTGCTGAAACGTGTTGCCAGTGTCAGCTTTCCTTTATTTCTGGCTTCAGATGGTGACCGCCCACAAGCTAAAGAGGCGCTGCAGCGGCTCGATGTCCATTTTCTATATACAGTCTGTGGTAATGGCCCTGATGCAGAAATAAGATATATTGGTCCATAAAAGACAGACTTAAAAACATAACCTGATTGAAGCAGGAAGTTCTACTGAATGCAACAGGCCAGAAATTTGGAAGTAAAGCAGCTGCATAAATCAATCAGCTGACTGAACAGCAGCTTCTAAAAAGTCCAGCTGAGCTCCATCAAAGACGAGCTCGCAGTTCAACAGCAGGAATAATTACTGAGGGAAAACCGGATGTTTACTGTTGCTTTATTGTGCCGGCTCTTCATGTATCCGTTATCTGTGGATGACGGTGATGAGACCGGAACACTAAAGTTACTGAAGTCTTCCTCTTGATTTGAAAAGCTGCTCGCAGTTAGATTACATGTTTACACTTTTTAAACATTTTCTCCTTTATTTTGATCATTTTTGGCACAAAAAAATAAAAGTCGTAGCTTTTCAGCAATGAATTTCATAATTATACAAGCTTTGAGTGCTCAGACAGAGTAGAAAAGCGCTATATAAGAATTAGTCCATTTACCAGCCGATCAGCTGATCAATAACAGGACTGATGGACCTTACCTGAACCTTTGGGACGTCTTGGATCTTCTCCGCGGCGCCAATGTCCTCCACAACCGGAGCTGGCGGTTCTGGCTGCGGAAAGGCTTCAGGCTCTTCTCCCGGAGCTCCATGCGGAGGAAGGTCGTCTTCGTATCCGAGTTTGGACTTCTTGGTGCCGGCAGAAGAGGAGGAGGAGGAGGGGTCGAGCTTCCTGCTGAGAAGCGACGTAGCGAAATAAATGGCAACGACGGTGAAGAGGATGGCGGGGATGATGACGGCGGGGTCCAGGTCCATGTCGGAGTCCGTGGATGCAAAGTCTAGAAGTTCGTGGACGGCGTGTGTTAATCAGGCTGCGATCACACACGCACTGAGCCTCCTCCCGCCTCCTCACACAATCTGACCTCCGCAGCTGAGCCGCTGACAGCGCGGGGGGCGGGGGCTGCTTCAAAATAAAAGACCCTGACTGGAATTTATGTTGTAGCTTTTAAAATAAAAGCCTCTGCAATCGGGAAATAAAGGTGTGCCTATTTTTCTAAATTAAAGCCTTAAAAATAAAATTACAATTAAATTAGAGTTGTTCATTTAGAGTTAGTTTTTAATATAAAACATCTTAGTAACAGATTAACGTCTGTTAGGGTTACTTTTCATAATAAAAGGCCTAAAAGGCTGCGGGCTTCAGTTCAAACTAAAAGGCTTTATAAAACTAAACATTTAGGGTCAGTTTTCAAAGTAAAGATTTACGAAGGTATTGCGTTTTCAAAATAAAACACCCCAAGTAGAGGCTGCAGTGCCTCCTGTCATGGAGACATTAAACTGAAATCAAAGGCAGCTGCACCTCTGTTTATTATTATTAATCATTTATTTAGTAATTTATAAATTACTTTAATAGACAAAAAGTCCACAGCAGAATTTTTAAAGGCTAAAAAAAGCCTTATTTTTACTGACTACATTAGCTACACCTGTGTGCACGTAGGCATGTTAGACATGGTGAAGACAACCTGCTGAAGTTCAAACCGAGCATCGGACTGATGAAGAGAGATGATTTAAGTGACTTTGCATGGTTGTTGGTGCCAGGCTGGTGTGAGTATTTCAGAAACTGCTGATCAGTACGCTTCACACAGGTTGTCTGGGAGAAAACACCTCATTGAATCAGCAGCTCTGAACACAGCACCAAATCACAGCAAGTCACCTCAAGGTGCTTTATATTGTAAAGACCCTACAATAATACAGAGAAAACCCAACAATGATCAAGCACTTGGTGACAGTGGGAAGAAAAAACTTCCTTTTAACAGGAAGAAACCTCCAGCAGAACAAGGCTCAGGGAGGGGCAGTCATCTGCTGTGACCGGTTGGGGCTGAGTGGAGAGAGACAGGACAAAAGACATGCTGTGGAAGAGAGACACTCTAAACTAGCAAGGTGTGCCTAATGAAGTGGCAGGTGAGTGCATGTGGTGTCATTTTAGACAGCAGGTCGTAGATTTGAATGTGCAGCCCTCGTTTTTCTCCCACAGCTGCAACAGGAACATGAAACATCTGCCTGCATAAACGATCTGATCAATCAATCAAAAACAGGTTTGAACGGATCAGAAAAAAAATTGACGCTGTTTTTTTTTAGTCTTAGAAAATTTTTATTGAGCAACAATGAAATCACTCACATCCTTCTGAGCCTCCTCATCCTCACATCAACAACGCTGAGCAGATTTCACCTGAAGGCACAGAGTGACGGCGTCACAGAGCAGCGGCGTGCCTTTAAGAACGGACAAACAGCGCCCCCTACAGCGAGTCGCAGCACAGGTAGGCACTTTAAAGTGACGGGTTAGCAGGAAG
>JAMQGT020001069.1:0-49542 GCA_024447675.2 Pterophyllum scalare | reverse complement strand
AAGAGCAGCAGCAACACAGCTCTCAACAGCATGTTTCGTGCTGAGTTTCTAAAATTATTTTGGTAACATTTTCCTGTTTAACCTACTTTGGGTTAACCATCTTGGACAGATGAGGATCCAGTGTCACTAGAACAGGCCACCCAAGGTACAGCAAACAATATTAAGAAATTCAAAACAAAACACTATATCCAGTGGAATAGTCAGTGGTCTGGGTTGTGTTCTGTAATAAATAAATGCTTTCCAAAGTTATCGTGCACGCATCTGACTTTAGTTTTTGAGTTTGGTTTGTCAGCCACACAACAGTAATGAAAATTAATGTTCATGTACATTCTTTGCAAAAAATGTAAGCATAGGTTTACAAAGAATATCAAACAAGATCAAAAGTGCTGTAGTGGAAAAAACGAGAATTTGTTAACACCTCATTTATTATGCTTGTTATGTAATGTAAGAGATTTCTTTAGTTTATGTTTTTATTACCACTGCATCCCATTTGTAAAATTCCTGGTTGGGGACATACACCAAAATCCCTCTTTTACGCTATGAGACCAAAATATATTATTTAACAACAGAAAGTTTTAAAGTGGGGTTGAAGCAAGAGTACAGTCCAAAGTGAGTGTGTCCAAACTTTGGACTGGTACTGTAGGTGAAAAAAATAGGACATTTACAAACAAAACAAAAAAAAAATCACAGGGAATTCAACCAAATCTTCTTCCAATTGTCCAATTCAAGGTTGCAGGCAACCATTCATGCCCTCATTTACACCTACAGTCAATTCAGTTTTATTTATATAGCGCCAAATCACAACAGTCACCTCAAGGTGCTCAAGGTAAAGACCATACAATAATACAGTCACCCTATAGATGTCTTCGGACTGTGGGAGGAAACTGTAGAACCCAGGGAGACCATACAAACTCCACACAGAAAGACCCCAGCTGGATTTGAAACCAGGACCTTCTTGCTATGAGGCAACAGTGCTAACCACCACACTTCCAAAGGAAAACAGCAAAACCCTCAATAAAATGTTTCTGTGCATAAAGCTGCCACCTCTGCTTGATCCTTACTTTATACTTTCCCAGCCTCAGGCTCACCTGCAGCTCATCTTGCTAATATACATATACTGTGCATCCATATTTTTTTTAAAAATGCCATCTTTATCTCTTATCATCCTCTACTGCTCCTGCGTCGAAATTCCCTAGTTATGCAAACCTTTGTGTTCATTATCAGCGGCTATTTCCCAGGTAATGCAAATTTATAACAACGAAACAGGCAAAACAACCGCCAAAACACTGAACTCATCACTGCAAAATAATCAGAAAAAATTGATCATCTGATCAAAATTCAAACAAAATGGGGAAGTAGCAACATTTTTCACACATCCCGGGCAAGATCTGAGCCACATGTGGTAGTTACAGCCCAATCCCTGCAGTGGTAGCAGCCTTTGTATGAACTTTGTTTTGCTTCATATGGGCCAAAAGTGATGTAAAGCTTTCTCTTTTTGAGTTTTACTTATGTGCATGTGGGCCATGCAAGCCACATGTGTGGGTGTGCCGCGAGTAATTCACATCCTGCTGTAAGAAAAGAAAAAAGACAATTTTCATATCCTCTACGGCACATTGCATTAACGCTTAGAACTTTTTAAAAGAATGATGTGACTACATTTCAGTGGGTGATCAGTCCCGATGACAAAACCAGCATTCACTACCAGAACTTTAACCTGCTTGGTACATCTAATGCTTTTTAACTAAATTTAAATATATTCTGCAGAGTAAAGGCTGGCGAGACCTGCTGTACTGACTGTCTGACCAAACGGTGTTTCCTGTATGGAACAACATCCAACAGTCCATTTATGTTCAATCTGACCAGCCCATCACCAACTCTGACTTTTCTTTGTGACCCTTAAGCCTGCCGTCTTGGAATCACTCTCACACACACAATAGTGACTAAATGCTCAATATGTTCATCTCAATGCATTGAAATCTTTTCAAACTGTAAAGTCATTTCATTAAAAAGCATCAGAAAAGATGACACAAGGTCACATCCAAGTCAAAGTGCACCCTCTTGGCACTAGCACAACCAAAGTCAAGACACAGAGACCATTAGACTGGCCATGCAAACACTCTAATTATACACTAAATGATGTGGAAAGATCGCCTGAAGTACCGTTAACAATCATGCTGCAGGGAAAGAGGTGAAATGTGGAAAAATGTTCCATAAATAGCCTTCTTTTCATGCATAACCATGAAAAGGTTTACTTGAATATAACTTTATAGACAACTGTTAACTTTCATAGGGTGGCTCCAAATATTTGTGGCAACATACATAAAAATGACTTCACAAATAATATTTGGCGCACTTCCAGCAGCTGCAAAAATGCTGTATTACATTAAGCCAACTGTTATACGATCAAAAATCCTCTATGAGGCCACGGTTCAGCTCACATTCAAGGCTTTGACATTGCATGAAGTAAAAAAGCATGGATCCTGGCATGAGTTATATAAGCTATGGTTAAATCAGAACTGAAGCCTCTCCAAAATAATATGCTTTTACTGCGGCGGAGAACACTTTCCCAGTGCATCAGCATTTCCATCATACCAAAGCTGATGCCTGCTGTTCGGAGCAGTCAAACAGCACCTGTTCTTGGTTCATATTTGTAAACTGAAATTTCAAAGTCATATATATATATTTATATATATATATATATATATATATGCCAGTACATTTAATTTAACAACCATAATTCTCCAGGTGCACCTCACTGAATGCATCAGGCATAGTGGTGTACTTGGTGTGAGTGAGGCTCTCTACAGTGTAATCAATCACTGACTTCACAGCATGGAGGTGGTCTGATGTTCTGCAGCATGCATAATAACTTTTTTCCACATGTGGAACTGGCATGTGCTGTAAGTCGGGGGAAGTCAGTAATTTGTTGATTGTGTAGACTGGCATTGTTATTCACTGAGATCTGCATGTTAATGTCATGAGTCTGTCCTACCAAAGAGTCTGTCTGGAAATGAACTAACTAATCAGTGGGTCAGGGAGGTTCAAAGCCCAGGTGCAGATTATGCTGTTGTGCTACAAGAGGTTTGTGTTGCCTGCTAATCAATAAAACATTTAAAACCAGTTCTGTACTGAAATATCTCTTGAATTAAAGACAATCTAGGTGTGTATAAATCCAAACCGTGTTCAGCTCTTGTAATAACACAATTAGTTTACGCAGAGTGGGAGATACTGCTTGCCAGCAGCAGCGCAAGTCTTAACAGGCTTTAGTTCCACTGAATTATGCTGGAAACACGGTTGTTATTTTGTTAATTTATCATTTGATTACGAGTCCAAGGGCAAATAGTAATGATAGTGTGGTAAGCTAAGAACACAAAGTGAGCGTAATGTTACTGTTACAGATTTGTCTGAGCAAAGGGGGACTAGCTTCCAGAGTAGATGCTAAAATTTAAACGCGTTACAACTTGCGCAAATCAGCAATATGTCACACCTATTCAAGTGCGGATTTTAAGACTATTCACGTGAGTCCATATAATACGAAAAGCAGGTGACACAGAGATGACGACGATAGGGGACAAGAGAATAAAGTTTTTAGGTATTACATTTAATTTCAAATGTAAGTTATCGATTTCGTCATGCAGGTAATATCCGAAAGACATTAGTGTGTTTCGTTTCTTAAACCTACCGGTTTATAAACATAGGGACGTATTTCGGCGTGGATTATCATGAGCAGTATCCCGAACAGAGCAGTGGCCAGAGCCCACGCGCACAGGCGCTTTTTATCTTCTAATAATAACTTTCTGTCTCGTAGTCGGTAAAGGTCGTCTCCCTCCATGTGAGTTGTCCGTTTCCCGGGAATTGTCAGTGGCACCGACACATCTGCGGAATCCCCACAGTTTCGACTGTTTAGGCCATCGCAGTTTACATAGTCCACTTTGGAGTCCCCGCGCAGGCTGCGGTTGGTCATCTCCATCTCCAGAGCGCACGCAAGACGTCAGCCTGCTCCTCTCTCCCCGTGGTCGCCCTCCGCTGTCCCGTGTTACTCTCTCCCTTTTGCTTTCCTCCCCAACTGGGGAAGGCATAGTCTGATGGGAGAGTCGTGTAGCAGGCCCTTCTCACTTGCGCTGCTCATCGAAGTAGCGGGTTTTCCAAAAGTCTTGGTCTACAATCACCATCCAGCCCAGTCGGCGTGGAGCGGTTACGCGCACTGATCACGTGCACCACACTACGTCTTTGCAGACTTTGCGCTCTTATTTGCATGCATTATTATTTTTAAGTGTGTGCGTCAGACTGATACACATATTTTTAGTGGTACGGTGTATTGCATGAGTGTGGTGCGCTCTCAAAAAATAGTAACACTTCTTTGCGTTAAGGTACTGGACGGTTGCAGGTGCAATGAAATATGTTCTATTATACATTTCTTCCTTTGATTTGGATCAGGTTGATCAGAAAAGATGCAGTTGGGAGGGGGAAAATACCGCATATTGTTATTTTAATTCCGAGAACAAGCCACACCGCATTTTATTTAACGATCAAGAAAATATGAAGTTTAATTAAAAAAAAATTCAGTCATGTACCCTTATGCTTTTTATTCATGATAACGCACTATAATCGTGGGGTGCGCACGTTCCACAATGGCTACATAGCCATTGCGCGGACGAGTGGCTTAACCCACCGACTTGTTGCACCAGGCCTATATTCAGTAGAGAAGATAAGCTTCACCTTCATCGCCAGTAATTCGTTGCTGTCGTTTTTTGTTTTTTTTTAACTTTTTTTCGGAAAGCTGTTTTCTGTCTTTACATTTTGAAAACATTCCTGTGAATACGCCTATTTATTTCTATATCACTTTATTTCCTGTTATTTAGTTGCACAAGTTAGTCCCCTACAGACCCAAACAAAAAGTGAGGTACAACCTCTCCCCTAAACCCTTTCAAATGTGTCTGAGGAGGAACAACGTTGTGACCTTCGGCTATGTGACGCATCCAGCGCACTGGAGTACTTCCGCTGACGGCATCCTGCAGGTCCCGCTGACGACAGTAATTTAACAGTCCTACCCAAGGATACGTTCAGGCAGAGTTCTTATTACTGAAAGGTGATTTCCGAGCCAAGTACAAATACAAAAAAAAGTAAACACGCAAACAACATTTAGATGCAAAAGCAGAGACTTTACTGAGAAGTAAAGGTTGTACAATTAATGTCAGAACAACATTTTCAGGTAAAAACTGCATGGTTTAACCTTCTGCAATAAAACAAATGACTCATGCAAAAACTGAGAACAAATCAATAGCTTCACAGTGACGTGAAATGGAAATAAATATGCATCAAAATGAAGTCAAATAATTCATGGTTTATAAAGCTGTAGCAGATTCTCATAGCAAAGAATAAACAATATAAAAGTCACGGCCTTAAGCAAATTGATTTACATTAAAAAAAAGTGACACAGGTATTCTGTATATTACAGCAGAGACCATTTAAGCTATTAAATAAACATGTTCATGTTTGGCAAAGTGAGATATGAAATGTACATTAACCAAAGTTTTAAAAAATATATACAACTGAATGTACTGTATGTGGCATGAGTGCCATCCACTGGTGGCTAAATAAATTACAGAAAATATTATAAGGTTATAAAGTGCTCATCTGTTGTGGTAATATTTACAGGTAGCTTAGTTAAAAAACAAAACAAAAAAACCAGTCTGTCCTACTTAATATACAGATATTGTCACTATTGCTACAGTAGTTTAAAACCCTGAATCACATTTCACAATGATTAACTGTGACTTATACACCGGCAAAGATTTACAATTGGTAGAATATGATAAAATGTAATATATATATATATATATATATATATATATATATATATATATGTGTGTATATATATATATACATATATACACACACACACACACATATATATATATATATATATATATATATATGTGTGTGTGTGTGTGTGTGTGTATATATATATATATATATATATATATATATATATATATATTTTTTTTTTTTTTTTTTTGCATTAAACATGTTGCTGAGAAATCCTGAGTTATTCAAGCACCCAGTGACTGATGTCATTCTTGTTGAGTACAATTCATTAGTAGAAAATCAGCAGTGCAAACATAACAGATTAAATGGAAAGTTTTCACTTGAGTTCTGGGGTATCCCTGTGCAGCGTAACAGCCATCAATAACAAAGAAAGTGGAATTATTTCAGATTGTGAAAGGAATAATTAATAACTTTACAGTTGAACCTTTTGGTCCAAGTTTAGCTGTACTCAGGCCTGACATCAGATGGCTCAGCTTATAATGCTTATAATGACCCCAGCCATGCCCTCCTCCTAGTTCACAATTGGTGAACTAATCCTTCCCTGCTCTCCATGGCTGCAGGGGGACCTGAGGGACGATGAACTGCGAAAAGGTGCGTGGCAAGACGTAGTATCCAACAACCTGCTGGGTCGGAGGTGGTGCTGCAGTGCTCAGGAACACTGGAGCACGCTTCTTGTACTGAGGCCACACTGGTGTAGGGTGGTAGATGACCTGAAGGTTAGGAGGCACCTGAACAGAGAAAAAGACTGGCATGAGTACAATAAATCTGAAAGGAAGGAAAAGTGTGAGCCAGTTGGTCCAAAATGTACCAAAAGCAGTCATCTGTTGTAACCACATATAATATATTGTAATTTTTATGAAGAAATGAGGGCAATTTTCTTCAGTATTTTTTTTTCTAATCACAACAAACCCCATAAAACACTGGACTGATACAGCCTCCAGCAACAAACCCATAAATCCTTAAAACTGAATCACATATAATGTAATTCTTTTTGTTTTGTTTTAAGAAAAGGGATAGTTATTTCATCCAGACAGGTAGTTTTTCAGCTGGACATTAAAGTTGAAGTTATCAGACTGTTAATAACTGAACTTAAAAAATGACACTTCTTCCCTGAGAGCTCTTTCAGCAGCTCAGTTCACCCGATTTATGGACCCACACTGCTGTGGCAATGACACTAAAACTGGGCTACTTGACCCAGACAACAAGACAGTTTCACAGCGCACAAACTTCAGACAGCGAGGTGATACAACTCACTGCAACAACATAACAGCAGGCTAGGACTGACTTTGATGAAGATTAGCAAACAAGATAAAACAATGCTGACCTACTGGCTCAGTGAAACATTGCAACACACTGGATGTGTCTTGTAACCCTAGATCGTGAGTAAAGACACAGCCCTCAAAGCTACATATAAAGCAGAAAAAAATAACCTGTGTCTGCATTCAACTGTCACAGGTCTTTCCATTTTAGGAAAGTCTCACCAACATGACCACATATGCCCAGCTGATGAACAACAGATGGTTCTTAAAGAAAAAGGATAAACCTACCATATTTCTTGGGTATTTGACCCTATTTGATCCATCTTCACGTGGCTTCCGAATCCTGGGCACCATGGTTATTTTGTAGGTTTCACCTCGCGCTCCCTCCTTCTGTCCCTTCTCAGCAACCTCCTCTTCTTTTTCTTTCTCTCCCTGTGCCTCCCCATCTTTGGCCTCCTCCTCCGTGTCACTTGATGCGGCTGAACCACAATCCGAAGATGTAGCAGAGTGGTAATCTGAAGTCTCCTGGCTTAAAGAGGCCAGCGAGGACACATCCAGGTCATGCTTCACACACTCCTCACTCTCCTCTTCCTCCTCCTTGTCAAAAGAAGCAACTTTAAAGGGACTATTGTTCTCTTTAGATCTGTGAAAAAAAAGTAGATTATTTTAAGTCGTGTTACCCATTTTCCAGCCTGACTTCCTACATGTTTCACTTATTGTTTCATATACTGCATCATGATTGTGACTTGCTCGTAATTCTTGGCTAGACTGAGAAATGTCTGTTTCACTGTCTGCCTCTGCAGGTACCCAGTGACTCACCTCGCAGACACCTCCAGAGGATCAATCCACAGTGTCATCTCAGATGGAAATCCCAGGTTGGTGGGCATGATGTTGCTCGCTTTGCATGCCTGCAGGACCGTGTCATCACAGGGTATGCTTCTGTTTATACGAATGCACCTGTTAAAGTTCAAACAAAAAAAGTTAGGAGCGTTATTTTCTTTGCGGGAAAAGTCATTCAGTGACAACTGTGTAAACGGTTAAACAGCAATTACCTAAATGCTTGGCCTTTGCTGGGACAGTCAGGGTACCAGTGGTCTTTGTATTTTTCACACAGAAGTTTTTGTAGATTTTCTGCAAACAGCTCTGCTTTGGCCCCATCAAGGTCACCACGTGACACAGCCATGCGTTTGAGGAAGTCTACCCCAGCCTTGATCTCTTGCTTCATGGTCACTGTAGACAAAGAAAGAATTTATCAATTCAGCAATTTATCCATGTTATTCTGTGCGTGAATTTTGTTTTTGTTTCTTTTGCTAGCAAGCTATGACTTCAATGAGGTGTGAAAGACCGTGAACTTCAGTCATCACACTGCCCTGTGAAGCTGCCCCTGAAGTGTTTATTTTTCTTAATTCTTTGCCTTCAGGAGAGTGTAAGATCCCCCGAGTGATTTTACATCTATTACCATACTCTGTGACGACAAAAAGATAGAGTTTGTAAACAGGCAAATGAGATGGAAACTAGTGCTGCGGCGGTGACATCCAAGTCATTTGACCATGCAAATTCAATGAGGTCATTGCGCTGTTTATTTTCTGATAGCATGCCTGTTTACATTGAGTGTTAGTGTCAATTTGATCAGAGAAAAAAATGTGCTCATTGAGGCCAAGGCAATTCAAGCTTTTCAGCCAAACTAGCTGACTGTGCTAACATCTTGCTGTTATCCCTGACAAGAAAGTCAAACCTTGAACTTTGAGGTGCAAACTGTACTTTATTATTGTGGCTTGGAACGTGCCGCTATTGCTTCAGCCTGTGTAATATGTTGTGACAGAAAATTATTATTTTCTCTGCTAGATGCAGCCACAGTAGCTATGAGTCTGTGACACAAGCAGTATCTTTAAATCCCTAACAAATGTTTTGCTGTTGCATGAACTATGAGAACATCAATGTGTTATCATCCTTGATGTTGAAACAGCAGCTTGGACTTTCCAGTTTATAATTTGTCTGTGAGGTAAACAGGGACAGATTGCACGTATTCTTTCAATTGTTGATGTTAACTCTGTTTTGCATTTTTCTCTTCACCTAAACATCATCCCACTAAACTATTATACATGTTGCTGCATGCAGCCCAGGAGGATGTTACCTTGATCCCACACATAAATACTTTTTTTATTGTTGTTATTATTGCTGCTTTTTTTCTCTCTTCTGGTTCTGAAAAAACAGTTTTATAAAAAAGTCCCTGAATCTTTCTGAATATGATTCTAATGTTTTTTTGTTGTGTTTTTTTACCTTTATTCTTCTGTTTACCCTTTAATAAAGAAGAAGGTGATTTTAAGTAATTGGATTGCATTGTGACTGCAGCATTAAAAATTTAGATTTAAAAAAATAAATATTCATATATTCTGGACAATAAGATAATTTGAGAATTGATTAAAGAATTGTGGTATAGGTGACTGGAACAGCTGTTTAAACCATGCATCTCCAGATCTGGTGATGGAGAGGGAAGCAGCTAATACATCTGAGCATTGCTGTTTTTTTCTCCTTTCCTTGAGATCAAACCTCAAAGATACTTTCTTTTTTATAGCAGGCTAACACATACAATACATTCATTTTGATTTTGGGTATTCATAACTATAAATTAGTAATTATTATTAACATTACCCTAAATTGGATAAATGGATGGATGGAGGGTGGATGGCTTAACATTGTTGCCAGTTAAATTGCTGTCAAACAAACAGTAAGTTAATGACTCTAAAGTGAAGGAATATCTCTTTTTTCCCCTGTTTTTTTCTCCTTCATTAAAAACACATTTATTTAAAACTAGTTTACAGAGTCACCAATATGAATACATTATAATATTTGCCAATAAATGGTTGTTGTTTTAAAACTGATATTCTTATTTTAAATTCCTGGTTTATCTTGAGACAACTTTTGTCCTTGTCCCAATTGGTCATCATCGACAATCTAACGTCCCACACATCACTGCTAGTTTATTATAATGCTACTAAAGAGAGGTGGCTGCTATGATACAGTTGAATGATTTACGTTTTAGGGGAACTTAAACGCATCACTGACGGTGCTGGTTTTCTCTGATTACTTATGTATAATCAGAAGTTCAGTGATCCCAAAAAGAGGTCTCAATCTGCACACATGTTTGTGAGCTGCTCTTTCTGACACTGTTTTGATTCTACATCCGAACAGGACAACTTGACCTATTTTCAGGCTCGGGTTTGTCTCAGCTGCTTATACTGCGGCTTTTACTGTTTAACTATTAGGGTGAAACTCTGTTAAAATGTCGTTCTGCTAAGGGGAAATCAGGTGACCCGATTTTTTGCTGTGGTTTCGTCGATATTCTTCTTGCGCCTGAGTGAAGCAGATGGGGACACGATGTGATACGTGTTCACGTGCTTATGGGCTGTTGTCCGTGGATATAAAATAAAACCAAGACAAAGAAAGGAGGAAAAAAAACCAAAACAAAATAATAAATCAAAAAATAAAAATATCCCCAGTCTGCTGTGATAAAGGAAATCTCACGCTACCGGGTGGAATTAACGCGTTTTTAAGTTTTCTGACGACGCGGAAACCCCCCCAGTGGAAATTCAGAAAGTTTGTGAGAAGCCTGCAGCTGTAGGTAGTTCAGCTAAACAATGTAACAGTTTTTGAACTGTCTGTGGAAGTTACAAGTGATGTAGTAACAAGTTTCCCTGGGTCAGGTAGCCAACAATATAAAAAAGTTTTAAAATATTATAGCTGGGGTTGAAATAAAAGAAAATCTAATCAAATAAACCCGCGGCGATGTAACACAGCCGAAACAACTCAATAAGCCAAACTTAATGTATCTAAACACGAAACTTCAAAGCTAAACAAAAGTGAGTACTCACATTTTAACGGTGTCCTCAGGTTTCTCCTCTCGCCGTAGCCTCCTGCCCCTCGGTGCTGATGCGCTGGTCTGTGGTGGCACGTTTCTTCCTCGTTCTCTTTGCAACTAAAGCAACAGAGACGTAAGATTACCGTCAGTGTGACTCACTTCCTTCGCTCTGCGCCGTGAGCAAGCGCTGACTAGCTCCCGCCCGCCCGGCCCAAATATGGACTACCGGAGTAAACAGCTGATGAGTGTGAAAGAGAGCGAGATCACTCTCTGCGACGCTTTTCTAGCCTCAACAGTGGAAGAGGGTGGGGTGGGGTGGGGAGGTGTGTCCGTCCCACCTATAGTGAGAACATAACTGTACACTCCAAAGGTGTGGTTTCATCCAAACTGTGAAGCAATTTGTAAATGCGCGTTTTAGAAAGTGCTATACAAATTAACATTTTATTACTATTAACTGCACCCTTCAGTGGAATGAACCGCGGTAATTCGTGTAAATCTGTGCTATGTTTGTTTGTTTAAGAAAAACGCGGGTTTTTGCGAGTTTGTTACATACGGAGAAGCAGATTCCATCACAAGTAAGAGGTTAACTTAATTTAGTATTATTCATAGGCTAATTACTACCATGCTGGAGGGCAGCCTCTAACCGGCTGTAACGTCGGGTTACATTGCTGTGAGGACAGTGCAGCATTTGCATAAGTATTACAGTTAACTGAAATTAAACATGAGTCAGGGGAAATCCCCCAGGCTCACGTTTACCTCCCCACTGCCCCCACCCACCCATACAAACACACACACACACCATAATACAATACGAAGCAAAGCTAAAGTTTTGTAGCCTTTAAAATAAAAACACGGGGGGTATTCCCGATACTGTGGATAGCCTGGAACTGGCTGTAGCCTAAGTGCCAGGGATATCTCAGACAGGTGAGCGGCGGCAGCTTTTGCCTGGGCAATTCAGAGTGTTATTATTAAGGTCATGCTGTTTTTGAAAATAAATAAACTGATATGATAATACATAAGATCAGATTTTTTTAAAATTTGGTGAGTATGTTTGGTAGTTACTTTAATAACTGAATCACTCACTGGAACCTACAGAGTTTAGGAAACTTCAGTAAACGGGTCCGTTAAGCTCACGCCTCTGAAGCATAAATGAAGAAACAAACAGCCTACAACTGACACACAATACAAGTGAGCGAACAACAATCGTATAATATGGAATAACATCATCAAGAGCGAGTAAGAATAGTAGCAATTACACTGACCAAGATAACTATTGTCTCGATCATTTAAAATGGGCTGAAACTCCCCATAATGACCAGTTCTTCCAATTTCAGGTCCTTAGAAAGTGACCGAGTGTAATTCCAGCATAAAACCGACGTTAACAGAATTATGTGCATGTCTGAATGTGGCTTAAAATGAAAAAAGAGATGTGAATGAAAACGCAACTTGATACTAAAAGAATTATAGTAATAAAGAAATATAAAACTACTGGTCCCAGGCAGGACTCTAACCAGGGCCACTGCGACTAAAACTGTACCTGGCTGATATAAAATTGCTATTTTTCTTGTACGAACGCAGATAAATTGATATAATATGACCTTTTCACAACTGCCACCAGGTTGTGTAGCAGCCTTTATCCATGTTTACACAGCTTAAAATTCTGCAAAAAACAGTTTATCACAACTTAAGCTGGAAATCAAAATTTTACTTACAATAACGCTGCAGAGGTTTCTTCTCCTTGAGGTCAGTGCTGTGTTTGTCTCTCCTGAAAAGTGACCAGGCAGGGATCCGCCATGTATTTAAGCACTCAGTAAGATGATTTGCATAACTGTAACAGACAAAACAAACAAAGTGCTTGTAGGTGGTGCCATTCTGCTGACCTCAATTTCACTGAAAGTCCACATGGCTCTTGTGGAGTGTGAACTTTTCTAGCTTTGGATGACATGAAATAAAAAACAAAACACAAAAACATTAGACTCCGTGGTCTCAAGCAATTGTGGGCTGATCTTAAGGGAATTCTGGTTATTCAACGGATCTCTACTAATATATATGCATTTATTTTATTTAGGGTGAACTTGTCAGCAAACCTATGCAAGCCTGGTTAGCAAGCTGCAACCACAGAGTGTATGGGTGGGTTCACTGTACAGACACAGATACCTGCTAGTGCTTAGTGAAATACAAATCAACTATAAACTTTACCAACAATCAAAGTTTTAACGCTAATCTTTAAAAGAGAGAGAGAGTTTCTGTCTCCCAGCACCAAAATTGGGAGGGACTTTGTTCCACAGTAGATCAGCCTGAAGGCTGTTTTAACGGCTTCAGACTGGAATGACTCCAATGTATGAAATCACACACAGACACACACACACACACAAACACACACACCTGACCAACCCAGACATAACATTTATAACTCTTCCAATAAAACCTCTTGAAGTTGTTTCAGTTCTAAAAGCTTATTGGGGGTCTGAGGTATTGAGCCTGTAATGGGATTGTCACCTTGGTCCTAAGAATCGTTGACCCACTTTCTCATTATGTGAGTCGTTAGGGTCATAAAGCCAGTCAAGGAGTAGGCTGTTAGGGTAAGATGAACCCATGTGTTAATTCTTTGTGAGGTGTTGCCCCACCCTGCTATCAATAAAGACACAATTCAAGGTGTGAATGGGGGTTTAGGCACCTGGAAAGGGACCTCAAGACTGTGTTGGTGCCCTTCTGTTAAAGACAGATAAACTCACAAAGGTCACTGAAATAACTTGAAACTGACAAAAGTAATAATACATAAAAATTTACTGAAAATCAACTAATGAAAATAAGACATTGCTTTTGAATTATTTTAAAAAACAACTGAAACTGGCCTGGACAAAAATGACGGTACCCTTAATATTTTGTTGCACAATCGCTGCAATCAAGTGATTTCTGTAACTTTCAATGAGACTTCTACACCTGTCGACAGATATTTTGTCCCACTCCTCATGGTAAGCAAACTGCTCCAGCTGACTGAGGTTTGAAGGGTGCCTTCTTCAGACTGCATGTTTCAGCTCATTCTGTTGATGTTCAACAGCATTTATATCAGGGCTCACAGAAGGCCACCTCAGAATAGTACAATGTTTTGCTCTGAGCCACTCCTGGGTGTTTTTAGCTGTGTGTTTTGGGTCATTGTCCTGTTGGAGGACCCGTGAACTGTGACTGAGACGGTGCTTTCTGACACTGGACAGCATATTTTGCCTACACAGATTCAAGACACCCTGTGCCAGATGCAAAAAAGCAGCCTCAGAACATAACCGAGCCTCCTCCATGTTTCCATGTTTCAGTATTTTCTTATTTGTATGCTTCATTTTTTTTGCATCAATGCCAAAAAAAGCTCCAGTTTTGTGTCATTTGTCCCATCTGTCTCATCTGTCTAACATTAAGTCCACTTTGACTCAAACAGCGACCGATGGTGTGATCCGACACTGATGTACCTTAACTCTGGAGTTCACCTCTAATCTCTTTGGAAGTTGTTCTGGGCTCTTTGGGAACCATTCGCATTATCCATCTCTTCAATTTGTCATAAATTTTCCACATCCAGCCATATCAAGCGGACCTTAAACTTCTGAATAATGTGTGCAGCTGTAGTCACAGGAACATCAGGCTGCTTGGAGATGGTCTTATAGTGTCTTATAGAGAAAAATATGGAGAAGGAAAAGAACAACCTGAAATCCAAAGCCCACACTGCATCATCTGACAAACATGATGGAGGTAGCATTAAGGCATGCGTATGTTTAGCTGCCAGTGGAACCAGATCACTAGTGTTCATTGATGATGTGGCTGCTGATAGAAGTAGCAGGATGAATTGTGAAGTGTACAGGGCCATACTCTCTGCTCAGATTCAGCCAAATTCCAGAAAAATGACCGAACAGAGTTTCACAGGCCAAATGGATAATGAGCCAAAGCAAAGTGCAAAAGTAACCCAAGAGATTCTCATGGCAACAAAATGGGATATTTAAATCACTCACCTGATCTCAACCCAAAAAGTCCCTCTTTTCAGTTATTAAATACAGAACTAAATGCAGAGACCCACAAACAAGCAGCAGCTGGAGGTGGCTGCAGTGAAGGCCTAGCAGAGCATCTCAAGAGAGGAAACACAGTATTTGGTGATGTCCTTGGTTTCTAGACTTCAGGCAGTAATTGACTGCAAAGTATTTATAGTGATGTTAATTTGTACAATTAATTTTAAGCCTCTGAAAATACTAAGTATAAAAATGACTGTAAGTCCTAAAATGTTAATGCAAAAATGTTTATTTAACCTTGAATTGAATCCAAACCTCTGCACTTCAATCCTAATTGTCACTTTTTCCAACAAATTATAGTCAAAGTGACATAAGCTGTAGATGGCCTCCTTTGCTTCTTTCTCAAACCGTCTTTCTTCTCTGTTCAAAACGGGTCCCTTCTCCTTTAACCCTCAACCTACCCACTGGGGTCCATGAGGGGCTTTTTATTTTTATCATTTCAATATTTTATGACTTTGCCAATCAGTTTGTTCCTAATGATGTCACATTATTGTTTTCCATTTCTGCTTTGATTAATGCTTTAAAAAAAAAATCACTAATCAAAAACACCCAATTCCACATATGCAGTGTTAATAAATTGAACTATTTATTCAATTAATGTTTGGCATGGGCCTTAAATTAATGTATCAAAGGAACTGTATATTGAGAGAGGTGTTATGGTTGATGAGAATCTTCTGAAGTGATGAACAACAAGGGGGATGTCTAGGCCTGTTTGCATTATGAATTGTCAAGGTGGTGGAACTAGGGGCCAAAAGTGTTGAAAACTACTGGGTGGAGGGGGCAGAAGTCTTTCAGTAGGAACCCTTCAGGTTGTTAACTGCCTCAGGCCTTTTCTCACAGAAGCAGAGTCGTTTGCTGAGGACTGGTGTCATTTCTTTGAGTAGGCCTAGAGCTATGAAATCTGTACATGGGCTGCATTTTGAAGCTGCCTCTGTCTCCACTCCACAGCGCGTTCCTCCTTTTCAACTCTATCCTCCCTAGCTTAGCTGTGAACCAAGGTTATCAATATTGTAACTCATCTTGGTTCGTGATGGTATGCAGCTGTACAAACAGAAACTTGACATAGGATGTCACTCGAGGGGTTGCACTCCAACCTCCCAGGTTTTTTTGTCCTTGGGATGAACCCATTTTTGTCCAAGGGTGTTGCCGGGTCTAAAGTGATGACTCTCAGGAGCGCCTCCTAAGTGACAACTTCATTAAAATTTAAATACCTAGGATTCCCTATCAGTTTTCTGCTGAAGCTTTTTGGATATGAGGTGAAGCATCTTCAAACTTTAAAAAAAAAAAGAACTCCAGTTGCCTTCAGTTCAAGTGTTTAAGACTGTTAATGTGACTACTTTATTGGGAGTTAGAAATATTATGAGCTGTATAAGGCCTTGATCATGCTCCGCTGCAGACACAGACGCAGAGAGGCGACAACCAAATAGTCATTCCTGTTGTACTTCTTTGAAGTTCATTTGCAGTCTGTTGACTGGAGTGCATGCATAGTTGGTGCATTGTAATGTTAATATGTCATGCAGACTCGACCAGACTCTCAGATGCAGCCTGAGAACATACACAGACATGCAGTCACCTTGACTGGTTTTCTTAAAAAAAAAACAAAAACAAAAAACTTTCCACTGAACTGCAGATACTTGCCTCAAAATCTAAAACTACACATGCATATCAGCTACATCTAAAATAAAAAAAATAAACATAAAAAACCGCTTTGCAGGTTAAAGGTTAAGAATCAGTCCTTTGAAGAACAGATATATTGAGTAAGCCTGCACTCTAGAGTGAAAGGTGTGGAAATCATTTTATTGGTTTTGTTGTTTTTTTCATGTTTCTGGCATGAACCCTGATTCAGTGTCTCCTCAAGCCTCCTCCCTTTGTGTAGAGAAAGGGTATGTTTTCATTGGGCAGGCAGTCATACACCTTCTAACACCATACAGAGAAGAATTCTTCAGTAAAAGAACGGAGAGTATAATGAGACGGGAAGTGTGATGAAAAGTGCTTACTGGGACTGTTGGGAATTTCGTGTTACTTTGGTGTTAGTATTTACAGTTATCATTCTTGGTATCATTTAGTGACAATTATAGTGGTCATATACAGTGGATTAGTGAACACTATATGCTTTAGATTAGTACCATAAGACTGAGGCCTGTTATATTGACTCTCATATGCTTGAGGCCTCAGTCACATCTACACACATTTTGGTTCACATGACATTGTATCACCTTATGTTATATTTCAGGTTATTTTATGACTGTGTGCCCCCTGGAATTTGGTTCTGCAGACCAACCTGTGTTTGGTTAGAGTGAATTACTATGGAGATAAATTTTAGGTAAGTGGAGCTTGTCCAAAAAGTGTTGTTGTAGCAAAGTTTTTAATTGGAAGAGGATCTATTATTTACTCTGCCTGTCAGAATTGTCATAAAGCATGGGCTACTCTGGTGACATGTGTGTGTTTTTAGCACACCTGAGAACATAGTTGGCAGTATATCCGAAGGTGACCGGTCTGTGATCAGGTATCAGGGGACAACACTTCTTTTGGAAATTGAGCGGGGTCAAAGGCAAGTGGGCAGCGTTAGGATCTTCAGGCTTTATAATGATGTGCCTGCTCTTTGTCTCTCTCTTCTCTTCCTGTCTCTGCATCGGTCCCTGTCTCTTTGTTGCTCTCTTTCCTTTCCTTTTCTTCTTTCCGCTTCTTCTCTATGTGTGTATTCTTGTCTTATTTCTGTTACTGTCTGTGTCCCGGTCTTTGCCCGTGTTTTGTGTAACCAATATGTCTAATAAACAGCCTGCATTGGATCCTGCTCATCCCAGTGATTTTTTGGAAACTTTGGTTTTAACTGAGTTTTATACAGGATTGAATCAGAAACTCGGGGACCCCTAAAATTACAACCCCAACAGGACCTTTTCACAGTTGATGTATACTAGTCATTACAAATGTTAAGTACCATTAAGATTACAGAGCTTGCAGTTTTGTTTTGTTTTTGTTTTGTTTTGTGTTTTCAAACATATCTTGATGATGCCTGTAACAGTATAGTGGTCTTAGACAAATTGGTTGATTTTTTTTTTAGCATTTGTTCAGCCTTCCACATGCATATCCCATGGTTAACAACAAGGTCAGCCACAGTCATTCAGCTTTCATCAATTATACAGTCATGTTCATACAGTCGCTGCATAGTTTGTGTATTGTGTGCTAAGTTAAATTATTGTGCGTATATAGTTTATCAAAGCAAAAGCAGACTTTAGAAAGAGTTTGATGCAAGAGCTGTACACATTTTTAGGAACTGTGAAGTGTTTTGTTGGTTTGATGTAATGAAATGACTGGAATTATTAGCAAATCACTGAAAAATATTATTTTATGTATTTTTGATACTGATTTTTTGGTAACATTTTTGTTAATTCACAATAGTACAGAGAACAGGAAATGTCTTTTGAACAATATATGCCAGCAACACTTCAAAAAACTTGCCACAGGGACCACCAATATGTGAAAGCTCTGTAATCAAAATGGTATTTTTAATGCCAAAATATAATTATTGCTGTTTTCCATGAATTTGTGAATTTACTGTTTCACAAAAAAGCAGGAAAAAATAACAGAGCACATGATTCTTTTTTTCAGTAAGATGCCAAATTACAGTCATTCACTCACATTCCTGAGAGAAAATTTAGTATGAAAGTAACAAACCTTCGTAAAGTATTGTTAAGTGAAGTTAAATACTTTATAAAAATATTTAATTTTACAAGGATTTAACTTTATTTAATTTTAGTTTGATTCTCTTTGTGACCACATGAGGGCAGTGTGGTCTTTCTTTTCAAAAGAAGACTCTGGCTTGTTTTTAAAACACAGAAGCGTCTTGCCTTGTTTTTTTTAATTTATTTTTTTATCTTCATTCTTCCATATTTCTCTCTGAATTATGTCTTAAAGCCATCTATTTATCATTTATCATCAAACATGTGTGCCATAACACACTGTTACCCCCCCCCCAAAAAAAACCCACCCTAAGTCAAATACTCATATCTGTTTTATAAAACTGTGTTAGCTACTGTTTCACAACAATACAGCTGCTGCATAAATATGTACAAATACAGGGTTTAATTCTAAAGTTGTGTGTGTGAGATGACAGTGGATTTTCTTCACTTCTGCCTTTAGTGGGTTGAACTCACTGCTCCAGGCACCATTACAAGAGTAAATTATTACTGTGAGCATATCTGAGAGCGAGCTAAAGATAAAGAGAGGTGAGAGAGGAGTGAGAGCAATAAATACTGTTGAGTAGGGCGTGTGTTCTGCATTGATTAGCATTGTTTTGACAATTGATTGGAATTAAATTGGTTTCTCTGGCTTTGTTTTTCTTTTGTTAACCTTTGTCCCACTCCATGCTCCTCATTTACCCATGTACCCTAAGACTAACTGTATTATATCTTTAACATTTGCTTTTCTCTAACACTCACAGGTCATTCATCTTTTCTCTTTCCTCCCTTGTTTCTCACACCCCTCACCTGCTTCTGTAGAACTTTATCCAACTGAAAATTATTGATTTTTTTCCCCTGCCAGTGTGCCATTTGGGTTCTTCAAGCACTGGCTGATATTCTGCTGTGATAATATGAACCCAAACTGGGACTCTTCATACACATTTATGCACCTTTTCCTGTTATCTATCTCTCCCGGTGTTGTCATTTTATAGAAGTATTGGATATGAGACCACTTGACCTCGAAATGTGATTCTTTTTCAGGAACAGCTTCTCTTTGAATGCGTCTGGCAGCATCAATGAAGCCCACACGCATACGCCACATGTAGCCTGCCTTGCCTTTAAAAACATATTGATTTCTCCCTTTCACAGGGAGCTTAATGTGATTGATCGTCCTGGCTCTTTCAAGATCAGCGCCAGTATAAGGATCTTTTCTTATAACACACATGCTGCCTCTTTTCCTTCAGCTAATGATTGCCCTTGGCCTGAGGGAAGAGTTTGTCTGCATTAAAACAAGAACTGTTTCTCTGAGCACCCCCCCCCGCCACGCACACACACACACACACACGTCCCCAGTAATGTTGACGATTATGGAACTTTTAATTTCCTCTTTAACAAAAGGTATGCCAGATGCAGCACACACATCCTTTGACCTTTGTCAATCCTCACCACACCCCATTCCTTCTCCTCACCTGTCAGTGGATCGATGGGTCTTTGTATTTGCAATGCATTACACCCCTTCCCTCTGTTTAGATTAAAAAAAAGGTTGTCCTTTCTCAAGTTCCTATCTTGCAGGCATGTTTTTTTAATGAATTTTTACTTTTTCCCATGTTAAAATCAAACATAAAAGTAAATAAATAAACAAATAAACATATTACACGTGAATCTTTTAGCAAACATGGTTTTTAAAAGTTAGATTAGCATCAGAATTCATTTTGTGCCATACACAGATGCACGAAAAGAACGTTTTCACAGCACTCCTGTGAAAAACAAAGTACACCCTTGCTGCTTCTATAGGAATTAAGATGGTAAGCAGCAGTCAGGTGCTGCTAATCAAAAGATTAATTGATTATCTGATCATCAGCAATGTATTACCACCTTTATAAAAACAGATGTTTTGGCAGTTTCTTGGTCTGTAGCATTCAAGCATGTGTTAACACAGTGCCACAATTTTCCCAGGAGTGGATGTCCCAGCAAATCTACTCCAGGGTCAGATCACGCAGCACCCAAAGAAAAACTGAAAAAGAGCTGCATCATAAAAAACAGTAAAAGTTCATGATAGCATAATTAGAAAAAGACTGAACAAATATGGCTTGTTTAGAAGAGTTGCCAGGACAAAACCTCTTCTCTCTCTAAAAAGAAGATGGCAGCATGGCTTAGGTTTGCAAAGTTCCATCTGAACAAATCACGAGACTTCACAAGACTTCTGGAACAATGTCCTTTGGACAGTTGAGACCAAGGGCTGATGGACTTCTTTTGGAGCCACAGAACCTGGACACCTTGCAGTCTATGAACCCACCATGAACTCCTCTGTATACCAAAGTATTCTAGAGCCAAATGTGAGGCCATCTGTCCGACAGCTGAAGCTTGGACAAAACTGGGTCATGCTACTGGGCAATGATCCCAAGCACATCAGCAAATCTGCAACAGAATGGCTGAAAAAGAAAAGAATCAATGTGCTGCAATGGCCCAATCAAAGTCCAGACCTCAACCTGATTGAAATGCTGCGACGGGACTTTAAGAGAGCTGTGAATAAACAAATCCCCTCAAACCTCAATGAACTAAAGCAATGTTGCAAAGAAGAATGGGCCAAAATTAATTCACAATGATGGGAGAGACTGACAAAGTCAGACAAAAACTATTACTGCAAGTTATTGCTGCTAAATGTGGTTTTATGCTACTGAATCATGGGGTGTACTTAGTTTTTTATGTTAATATTTTTTTTTTAGAATTTTAGTCTTTAAATGTCAGGTTCTGCCATGATTTTTAAGTTGAAAACCCCCAAGATAATTACTCGAGTGCTTGCTAAGCTTGCTTGCTTGCTTGACTGATTGATTGACTGAACATTTGATTGATCAATCAATTGATTGATTTTGGAGTGGTGGCATATCACAGTTTAGAATAATTCTGATTTTGCTGATTTTGTTATATTGCTGATAAAAACAGCATCACGATACTTCCTGTTAATTGCTCTTTTCACCCGTCTCTAATGTGTTTGTTTCTTTGAGTCTGATTTTTTAGCTGTAAGTGTTCACTTCATTAACCAACTAGATGCACATTTTGTGGGCTGTTTGAAATGGAGCAGACAGGGCCAATTTGTATCTATATGTACCTGCAGCCCATGTCCAAAGACACAGCTGATTAGAGTATTGATCAGATAATGTTTGTCTTCTATTTTTATTGCTCAATTAATATGCAGAAATAATCCATAATAGAACAAGAATGAGATCATTGTTTTCAAACAAAATAGTGTTTGGCAATAAAGTGTCACAAACTAAAACAAAGTGCATGAAACAGTTATGCAGGGAAAAACCTAAACTCGTATTTCTATATCCCATTGATATTTTAATTGGCTAATTCTAAGTAAACACCTTTTTTTCTCTCCAGTAGATGCTGAGACTTAAATTTAGGCCCTATCATCATCACTGTATGCTGTGCAATGCAAGATATGTCTTTCCAAGGCCTTTTCTATCTGTTGCATTGATGTGTTTTGTGAAGGACTACTTTTTTTTTTTTAACCTAAATGTTATGCATGTACTTGAGCGCAGCTCCTGTAGAGGAGATCAGGAGATCCACACAGAAATTAACCATATTTAGAAATACCAGTGAGTTCATAGCACAGCCATGCTTCTGTCCCTAGAATCTCTCCCTATACTGTATATGCGGGCTATATTTTAACTGGTTATTTCCAAGTAGACACAGTTTTTGAAAGTGAAGTCACTGATAAATAAGAATATTTCCAGTATTGTGGGTGGAAAGTCTTTACTTCAGTTTTGCAGGCGGCCCTTTGCGGTTAGGGTTCATATGCTGAGCAAGTCATGTTGGTATTTTTCTTACATTCACGTTTTCTTCATAGCTAAGACAGCTTTACCCCAACCCTCATATCTTGTTGTTATGCTTCAGATAGGTTTAATTAAAAATGGAAATCATTGCCTCTCACTGGTTCACATTATTGCTTTTTAAACACAGCATACAACATAGTTCTAACCATCATATTAGTACATTATGAATAAACATTTCAATACAGAAAATCATTTTTAAAAAGTACTGAAAACCAAAATAACTGTTCAATATGCTTAATTTTCAGCTTGGAGCAAAGTTCTTCTGCTTCTGTTTGAAAGGCTTGCAAAAAGTATTTCCTGTTTTTTAAAAATACTTTTTCAGAAACACCCTCTTGAATCCCACAAATTTCCTCCTACCTCTCTGCTGATGCAGTTCAAATGTGAACGTGAAACGCAAAGGCCAAGCTCAGGTTCAAGGTAAGCTTTCTATTATTTCTTTTTGGTTTAGGGAAAATACAATTTCCTTAAAAGAAAGGCTAAATATTCAGAGCTTTTCCCTGTATGATGTGACTTCTTTGTCTGTCTTTTAATGAGAACTTAACGGCAAATATTTTTCAGGACGCTTAAGTTATAAACCTACATCTTTTTGTTTGTGTTTTTACTGCATTTAATAAATACCTCCAGATGCATTTTTGAAACATACTGCTGAAACTGGAGTGACAATAGAAAATTCTTAGGGGCATTAAAGTGACTGATAAGGTGAAGAAGAAGAGAGGAAAATACTCAAAAAAGAAAAGAAAAAAGAAGTTATATTTGCCAAATAAAAAAAGGAAATTTAAAAAAATAGCAGTTCTATGTCAAATCTCCTTTCAGCCACATGGACGGCAGTGCTAACACTCTCTTTCCATAACACCCTCGCCACCATTAAGTTTATTGGTGCACTTGCTAGCCAAGGCATGTTCACACATTTATCTGTAACAGTGGAAAGTCATTGATTTGCGGTCACTATCTGACGTAAGTCCGGCACTTTTTGTTTTTTTTTAAAGCTCTGATTCTTATTCACCAGCTGGTTGTCATATTTGTGTGCTCCCTGGAGATGATGGTGCGCAGCTTTTCTGCTGGAAAACAGAGCAGAGTAAAGCTGCTGGCAGGAAGAAGAAAGCAGAAAAGGTAAAATGAAAGACAAGCTTCTTAAAATGAGGAAAACTGTAGAGCCATGTGTTTTTCTACCAATGACATCTTTCACATGTTTTTTTTCCCTTTTTTTGGAGGGGGGGGGGTAAAAAAAGGATAATAGTGTTTGGCAGCACAGGCTTACAAGCTAAAAGGTCTGGAGCACTAATAAAAGGAGCAGCTGATATTTTAATTTGCTAATTCCAGCACTATATTGAAAAACTAACAAACTGTGGTTTTACTGAGTTTCAAGTGTCCTTCAGATGCTTAGTGGTAATATTTTGGTTATTCAATTTAAATACCTATTATGGGAGCATAGGGAAGTTTGACAAAAAGTTCAAACCCTTGAGAACTTTCTGACATATGCACAGTCAAAATGATCAAAAAAAAAGAAAAACTAAATAGGCAAAAATGTTCCCACTGATGTAGAACAGTTAAATTGCAGAAACTCCCCTTTTCTAATTTTTGAAATAAAGATAGTAGATCAAGCTGCTCAAGCAAAAATTGTGAAAGAAACCCAATCCCATCCTGCCATAAATGATTTAAAGCTGGATTGTACAAGAGAGAAACTGGCCTTCATCTTCTGCATAAAGTGTTAGAAGTGGCTCTCGACCTGTGAGTGTAAAAACTCAGGTCTCTAGAAAAATCTGAGAGGTTTTACAATGACTCATGAGGTGAGAAGGAACGAGGGGAAAAAAACTCTTCTTAAAACATTATATCTGATGCTAAAAACACATGCAGTCGAAACCAACCTTCTTGCATGCAGTGCAAACAAGCTCTTACCATAACACCGCCATTATGTTACATTAAATGTTTGTTACCACATCTAACAGCAGAAAATTACCAATAACTCATTATCTGATTAATGTAAGTACAACATTCCCATTTTTCCCCTATATCAATCCTAGTGTCTCCATAGTGTAGTGGTTTACAGTTGCCCAAAAGCTGTAAAATCCACAGTTTGATCTGGGCTGGAGTCATAAATCCCTTTGGGGTTGTGTCAGGAAGGATATTTAGTGTAAAGAAGGAATCTGTCACATCAAACATGTGGTGGCACCTGCTCTGGTGTCCCCTTGTGAATAAGGAGGAAGCTGAAAATAGCTGCTTCTTCTTCAGCACCAGTCCTCCAGCTGGTTGCTCACTTTGTTGTTTGTGGCTGGACAGATATTGGACATTATTTAAATTTTAAGTATTTTAATAGCTTCAGAGCATTCAGAAGAGAATAAAGCTGTTGGGCAAAAAAGAAGAAAGCCAAAGTAAACCGAAAAATAATCAGATAATCGACACACGAGTAACTTACACATCAAACAATCGGAGAAGGGAAATTTCTTTAATTAAGAATGTTTCCAGTATCGAGGGTGGAAAATCTACCAGCTTTACTTCAGTTTTGCAAACAGTGCTGTTCAAAAAGCTTGCAAAATGCATTTCCTGTTTTTTAAAAATAATTTTCAAGAAACAGCCTCTTGATTCCCCTAAATTGCCTCCAAGCTCTCTGATGATTTTTAAACTTAAATGTGAATGTGAACCTCCAAGGTCAGTGCTGAGTTTCAGTTATCTGAGGAGCGCGCTGATAAGCTCTGGGATTTCAATTCATTCATTGTCTGGATTATAATGAGAACCTAACTGCAGCAAAAATCCAGGATTCTTAAATTATAAACCTATAACTTTTAAAATACTCTCCAGTTACAGTATTCATTGTGAACCTGTTACGCAAAGTTGAAAATGCTGAGGGACAGCTGTAGAACAATTCAATATATGCAGGTCTAAGAGGCGGAGTAAGGTTCAGTTTACTGTGTGCCCCCACTGACCTACAGTTGAATCCTGCCAGAGCTCCTGTCTGCATTATGTACACCCCTTCCCCCTTTTTGCTGTCTCAACAATTAAATCAGTCAAAGTGAGGTGACTGCACACTCTCTTTCTTCAAAAAAAAAAAAAAAAAAAAAGACAAGTGGATAAAAGCATAAGCTGGTATAATAGTCCACTCTATGACCCACAGCACAAATGAGTTTTCTTATTATGAAACATTTCACCTGTATGTCAGCAGTTGCCATGGAGATTTTGTGCAGATATGTGGGGCTCTGCTTAATGGTCTGACCTTAACCTTGCACTTTCTCCACTGTATGCTTCCATGATGTAACAATCATACTGAAATACTTTATAATGTAAATCAATATTTCAAAAGCCAGTCTGTTCTCCCACCTCTTCTTCTCGTCTTCACGCATGTCAATCGTTCTTTTAATATCAAAGCAGCCCTCGAATTGAAAAGAATGTTTGGGCTCCAGTTTTCATTTTAATATGTGTAGGGTTTACATATATACTGGATTTCTTAAACTAAGTTTTCCATAGCCTTGAGCCACCATTTACAATCCATTCCCTTCCCCCATCTGCATTTGTCTTTCTGCCCCTTTCTGCCCCTCTGTCCTGTTCTCACTCTCTCTCGCTCTCTCTCTCTCTCTCCTGCAAGCTGTGTCTCTTCCTGTGTGCTGGGGGGGCCAGCAGAGGGGAAGTACACAGAGAAAGAAAAGCACTCTCTGAGTTCAAGTGCACGGGCTTAAAGACACAGCTGGCTATAAACAAAGGGTTACAGGATGAGGAGAAAACAGGCGTGGACAGGTGGAATAATAACCCTGCTGATAAGGTAGTCATGTACTCGAGGACAGTATATGGCTTATTCCATAAAAATGAAATTTTAAAACATGTGAACAGGAAAAAGGGGAAAAAAATGTCTCCTCCCCCTTTCCTCTTTCTACATACACTCCTATTCCCTCCCACCTCCTTTCTCTCAATCTCTGTCCCTCCCTCTCGCTCTCCTTCATTCCTGCATGTGCGCACGCAGCACACACACACACACACACACACACACACACACACACACACACACACACACACACACGATGACTGATGCCTTCTCCCTCCTCTACTTGTGTTCTCCGTTTTCTCAGCTCTCTGTGCACCTCTGAGACTTTTGGTTGTTTGTCCTCTGGTTATACCGTACGGTGGAACCCGCTCTGCACAGCTCCAGCACCATGCTGTCCCAGCTACAAACTGAGCAGCAGCCGCAGCAGGAGGAGATCAGCCTGCCTCTCACTATACTGCCTGTGACTTTGTCGGCCGCCTTTCCGTCCTGCACTTTTTCCTCACGGTGTTAATTTCCTTTGTCTGTAAGGCATGTTTTCCCTTCAAAGTCCTGAGCATGGAGGGATAAAGAAAATATTTAAAAAATGGTACATGTGGAAGAGGAGATGAGGCAACAGTGGATAAAATGTGATGAGGCTGGAGTGATATAGAGATGCAAAGCTGCAAGTCAAGAGGCAAAGCATTAAGTCGAGAGTGAGGATGAGGAAAGAATCAAGTTGGAAAATAGACGCGGGAAAAGGTAAAAGAAAAATAGGCTTACATGTTACAATATTTTGTTATTTCCATCTTTAACTGTTTGATTTTGGAAGTAATCGTGTTTATTTTTGCCGCTTTGATTCCTGTTCTCGGATCTGCTTTGATTTGTGCACATAAAGTCATTTTCCTTCCTCCCACTCCCACTGAAACATTTTCCCTGTCTCCGTGCTTCTTCAATAATCCAACTATGTCTTTTATCTCCTCTATTTGCTTGACAGTATTTGCATGTTTGCTTTAAAATCGTTTGCCTGAAATCATGCTGAGTTACAGCTCAGGACTGGTACTGGGGCCCAGCTGGGAGGATAACAGGGAAGGAAGAACGGGGTTGGGGCGCTCACTTTCGTGTCGTTATTGTGTCCATCACCGCCTTTGTAAATTTTCAACATGTTGAGTGTTAATAATGAGGATTCTGTTACTTAGTGAATGTGTCTTTGGCTGGGTATTGGATCTTCGTTTCAGCTGATGTGAAACTTAAAAAGACATAAAGTATCTGGATTATTTGGGCATCATCCTCCCTACTTTGGAACCGACACGTCCCACCCTCTACTTCCCCTCACTGTTTGTTTGTAGTATCAGTATGCATCCCTCTCATCTCATCTCTTCTCATCTCATCCTCACCCCGCTGTTTGTTCTTGGCCTTGCCTCCATTATTTAGGTTTGACAAGTTACTGTCGTGCCCCACATGTTGGAAATCTCTGATTTATCCTCATCCTCATATATGCTCTTAACAATCCAGGCTCTCATTCCAAAACTCACAGATAGTGAGTCTTTGTGCAAGGGTGTGCCATTTGACAAAAGGTATTAAAAAGGTTTTCCTGACTGGGGGATTTGAGTTTGAATGGGGTGGAGGTCGGGGTGGGGGTAGTCCCGAGCATTGCATCCGAATACGTCTGATTTAAACCAAGACTTAATGTTTGAAGCAAAGTGACAGGTGGCCGACCTTGATGGCTGGTGGCTGGTTTGCACAGGGTGTAGCAAAGGCATGATAGAGAGCAATGAATTCACCTTGCCTAGTTAAATTTGAGCAAACCTTTATTCATTTTGCTTCTGCATTCACAGTGGGGAGATGGATGTAGAGTAGTAGATGTGAGAAAACCCAATAAATGAACCCAAGAGAACCAAAAACTAGAATGTACAAATGTTTGCGCCAAAAACTCAGTGTTAGATACTTTTAATTTTAATGCTTTGGACTACCTGTTTACATTCCACGCATTAATGGCCAATAAAAAGTAAAAAAACAAATAAAATAAATTGTAATATCAAAAAAATGACTTTAAAAAAAAAAGGGACAAAATCCTCCTCCTCCTCCATTTTGACTCAATAATGAGAATTACATTTAGTGCAAAAGAAGCACATAACAGAATAATGAATAGTTTATTTTCACACTAATTAATGTGCTAGGTATTTCCCCAGTAATGGATTAAAATATCAAAGCATAGCAAAAATGTTGCATAAGCGATCATCCTTAATGTGGGGCTGTTGTTAAACCATCAAAAACCCAAACGTGCAGTTTGCTATAGCCAAAAACAAAGTAACCCCTGAAATATTCATATCTGAGAAGTCTAATCAGTTTTCAGTGTAGTCACTAATTTAATTTCTATTAAGCGGCTACGATTTCATCTCTATTGTAACCAAACGTACAGGAAAATCATAGAAATAATTTGGATAATTATACAGCTCACTGACCTTAATGTCTGAATTAGTGAGTGGCACTTCAGCTTGTGCATCACAAAGTGTAGCTCGTACTGCGGTGTGTACGTGGTGCACACTGAATAATGATGTTTGTGACCCTGGTACACCTGTCAGCTGACAGACTGGGGTGTTTTGTTGTTGCACTTGTTCTTTTCCTATGCTTCATGCTTTTGTGTTGACATGTCTTTACTCTTCTTCTTCTTATTTTTTAAATGATTATAGCTATTTTAGTTTGTATTTTTACTCTTGCTCTTACATAGGATAATTTAGTGTTCATGCTAATGATAAATTCCTTGATTCACCCACATTTTCAGTTTGGTACAAATAAGTGAGTTGCACATTTTTTGTGATTCCTGTTATAACAAAAGAAAGAGCGAGGCGACTGTAACAAATTAGGCTAATTAAGCCTTATCATTTTTCATCACTTGCAGCATTCAAGCAGTTTAGGCACTGACTACACCTCCATGGAGCTGCCTTCCCATACTGAATCCATTGTCAGAAATAATGAATTGCCATGGCTTTTTGAAGTGACAAAGAACCTATCAGTTATTTAAAACCTCTCAACTTGAGGCTGCCACTTACTGACCCAAGCACATCTAAACATTAGAGTGAAGAGGAAGCCATTCATGTGTTTCACTTTATAAAACATAACTCGGCCTTCGCTATCAATTATGTAGTTCTGGTGTGAAAGAGATGGGAAAAGAGCCACACAACAGGCAGCCGGGTCAAGCGTGAGAAAGCGCTGCACCACGTGACTGCTGTAGATGTACTAACGCTCTCTCACGGTCTGAGTGAGAGATATTCCCCCTGGACCCAGTGTTCCAGTTGCATCAGTGTTTGTCTGCCTTCTCTAGGACACAGGGCTGAAATGGGGCTGGAGCTGAGAGAGCTCCATCTGGACATCCATAGGGCCCTCCTCCTTTATTGGCACAGAGCCGAAAATGTTTCTCTCTGTTGCATAGGATGCTAAGTTTTGCACTAGTTTAAATCTCTAAATGACCTTGTATTTTTTTTTATCACTCCTAGAGGTGCATGACTTAAATTATTTTCAGCTGCCTAGCAATGTTGCTGATATATGCAAGCCAGTTTATTACTGCAGATGCTTTTGACTCTGCTGAAATATGGACATATTGAAATGTTGGATATTTGGTTTACAGTTACTATTACTAACAAACATATGATTATCTTTTTTGAATGCATTATTATTGATAAATTGGCCAATTGTTCATACAACACACCTTGACCTACACATTATTGCCTAAATAATATTCATAAATCAATATTATGCAAATGTTTTATAAATTAATATACATAACTACAATATAAAAAAAAATTTGCATTAAGAAGTAGTTTCATCTATCATACCTTTAAGATATTTTGTTGCTAATACTTTCATGCAAGTAAAATCTTCAGTGCAGGGCTTAAGTAGGCCTGAGTAGGGTAATGCACCTTTTACTTTTAAATACTTAATTGCCGCTGATAAATATCTTCTTTTTGCTGTTATTTTTAAGAGCTAACATTGATATTGTGCTTAGAAATGACAAGAGGATGAAGTAAAGATTATCTGAAGTAGAACTACAGTAATAAATCAACCATGGTGCCAGCATATATACTTCTAGAAAATAAAGTACCTTATTGTACTTTTAGCAGAACCATAGCTTGTCACTGGGGTGGTACTCACTAAGGTCCTGCAGTCACTGAATGTTTTTACTTATGTGTACAATTGGGGTTTGTACCTCACAGAGACCAGTCTAGGACTTGTGACAGACTTGTGCCTTAATGGAATTGACCTTTAAAAATGTGCAAGGTACAGGGGTTGTTTATTCATATTTTTTTATTATTACTATTCATTCATGCACCTGAAAATGGACAGGCACAGGAAGAGCAAAAGCTTTGTGGACTTTTGAATCCAGAATCTTGTTGTGAGGCGACAGTGCTTATCACTGCACTGCCGTGCTCCCAATATACAGGAAACCTTAAAACTTAAGAATAAAATTAATATTAATGTTTTCTTTTTTTCTTTTTTTCTCATTTTCTTTTGGTTCCACACCTTAAAATCCAGAAGAAATCTTGCATTATGTACCTTTTTAACTGCTGAAACTCTGGAACAGCCTTTAAGTAGAGACCCGTGGGAAGAGAAATTCACTTCTAAGAATTTTGCAGTACAGAAAAGCCAAAGATATGTTAGTGACAGTTTAGAAGCAGCATCATGATTACACAGTTGTTGTTGGTTTTTTTCAACTGTAAAATGTTGTGCTCAGCACATATATTAGTTACAATCCTTTAAAAACATACATTTGATTAATGCTCATGTTCTCTTCAAATCACATCCTTCAGAATCAGTATTGGCCTCAAACCTTAGTGGTTATTGCTCCGATCTGTTAGTCTAATTTAAGATAGTAAAATATTATATGTAACATATGACTGTCTCTCCACTCAATGAGAGAAAGCTATGTTTAACATTTGTTTGCCTATTTGGCTGTTCTTTATCATCTGCTATCATGAAATACATCTTCTGGTAAAAATCACGTTACTTGATTTTTGTGTACTGGAGTATGGAGAGGACAGAGTGCCTGTGTCATGCTGGGTGGAGGGTGTTTTGATTGTTTTGTCCTCCCACCCATTACTGTGTCAGAATCCTTTCTAAACCTGGTCGATATGAATGAGTAGTTTCCTCATATAGGGGCCAGGTGGCTGCCTTGTGTGTTCAAAAGCAAGCAGAGGTGGTAAGGTGGGGGTTAATATTTGCAGGCTGTAGGAATGTGTTTGGAGTCAGCAGTGAGAATTCCTCAGTTCTGCATTAGTAGGTCACAGTATTGCTTCTTACCTCCCCTAACTATCTCAATCCTCACTTTCCCCCTCTTCCCACTTGTCTGTCTCTTCTTTCTTCCTTTATAACTGTCACATCTTTATTGACACGTTCGTACTACTGTCTCATTCTTGATGCACATCTTTATCTGCTATGTTCTGTCTTTAGTTTTGATCCTCACCATTTCTCCTCTCCGACTCTTTAGATGTCTCGCAGACATCTAAAGAGCCTCAGGAGTTGGGGGTTGGGTAAAAAGCAAGAGATAGTGAAACTGTGTGTGAGTGTTGATAGTGCTATAGTGCAGGGCTCTCTCCTGCTGATTCCTCTTCAGTACATCAGTCATGTATGATTTATGGAGTAGGTTCCTGAGGAATTGGCTTTGTTGATGTCATCATCTGTTCATGCAGTCATGTGAGAAAGAAAGTTTTCACAGGACTCTTTGCAGTCTTGTAAAAAAGAAAAAGAAGCACACCCCATGATTCAATAGCTTGTAGAACCACCTTTAGCAGCAATAAATTGAAGTACTTGTTTGCTGTATGACTTCAGACTATCAGTCTTTCACATCGTTCTGCAGGAATTTGGGCCCACTCTTCTTTACAATGTTGCTTCAGTTCACCAAGTTTGTGCATTTGTGCATGCACAGCGCTCTTAAAGTCCTGTCACAGCATTTCAGTCAGGGTGAAGTCTGGGCTTCAACTGGGCCAATGCAGCACCTTGATTATTTTCCTTTTCAGCCATTCTATTGTAGATTTGCTGGTGTGCTTGGGATCATTACCCTGTTGCATGACCCAATTTCAGCCGAGCTGTAGCTGTCAGACAGATGGTCTCACATTTGGCGCTAGAATACTTTAGTATAGAGAGAAGATCAGGAGGGTCAACTCAATAACTGCAAGGTGCCCAGGTCCTGTGGTTGCAAAACAAGCCCAAATTCTTGCTGCTTCACTACTGTGCTTGACGACTGACATGAGATGTTTGCGCTGATATATTATGTTTGCTTTTGGCCAAACGTGACACTGCGCATTATTGCCAAACATTTTAATTTTGGTCTCATCTCTCCAAAGGACATTGTTCCAGAATCCCCGTGGCTTGTTCAGATGCAGCTTTCAAACTTAATCTTTTTCTTATTGTGCTGTTGTGAACTTTAAAATTCAGCATGCTAACTGAGGTCTGTAGAGTCCGAGATGCAGTTTTTGGGTATTTGCAATTTCTCTGAGCATTGTACAACCCGATCTTGGACTATGATGTCCATTTCTGGCAAGATTGTACAATTGCATTAACACACCTGAAGGCTGTAGACCAATCAGATCAATTAGTTTATCAAGTGCATTTGATTAGCAGCAGCTGACTGCGAGTTCCATCCACCCATCCGGCCATTCATCCACCTTTTTAACCACTCATCCAATTCAGGAATTGGGGGGGGGGCTATAGCAGATCACAGCTGTCGGGGTGGGTTACACCCTGGACATTCTCTTATTTCTGTGAAAGCAGAAAGGGTGTACTTAGTTTTTTACAGGGCAACCTAGAGTCCAGTGAAACTTTCTTTTTCACAAGACTGTATTTCATATGAATTGATTCAGCTATAGACCAGGTAAGTTACAGACCAACTACAGATCAGGTAAATATGATAAAAGAGCAGCTGAATGTTTATTTTCAAGAGATGAGAAGACTGGCACCTCTCTCATGTCTGTCCATTACTGCAGTAAATATACTACTAACAAGGCTTTTCTGGCTCCTACCAGCACCATTTTTTACATAAATAAAATCAAATACAGCATGTTATTTACTCAGCTCTATACATGCTGGTATGCGATCTTTCCAACAAAGCTCAATTAGCTATTTCCAGTCTGTGAGTCAAGCTAATTTAAGCTAGCTGCCATTTCACACTGACAGAACGTTTGAAGCAAAATATTGGCAAGAATGAATACCTGAGTAGTCTATATTGACTTTAACTGTTCAACCGCAGGCTGAAGAATGAACAATTT
Source organism: Pterophyllum scalare (assembly GCA_024447675.2). NCBI lineage: Eukaryota > Metazoa > Chordata > Actinopteri > Cichliformes > Cichlidae > Pterophyllum > Pterophyllum scalare. The sequence goes on along the minus strand of JAMQGT020001069.1, from coordinate 16,038 downwards.
AAAGTAAAAAATATGCAAGTAAAATAAATGTTAAAAACATATGTTGTTTATTGATAGTCGTTTGAAGTGTTACCATGTCTTCCCTGGCAACGTATTGATGGCATTCACAAGGCTCTCCATTACACTTTGCAGTGATACACATGCTCTGCAATGAGGTGTCGTCACACAACGACTCCCTTGAGCGTGCCAGCTCTCTGGTGCCAGGCAGGGAAGAGGAGAGAGTACAACAGGGAGGAGGAGGGAGAGTACGTGAAGATAGAAGGCAAAAGAAAGATGAAGGTGTAAAGAAACATGCTGTCTGAGAGGTAGAGACAAGTGGGTGATAAAGTAAGACAGAAAACATCTGAGGGGGAGTAAAGGGTTTAATGATGAGAGAATGGGAGGAGGTGCTGTAAGTAAAGGAATGGGAAACAAGGAAATATTTCAGTGTTGCTAACTATATCATTAGAAAATGAACCCTGTGATTCCTTATCAGGAAAAATGGGCCAGTTTAACAGCCAAGTAGCAGCCAAAAGTAACCAAACACTAAGCATTGCATAAGTATATATATGTCCTAACAATCAAACTTTTACAAGTTAAGGATCAAGGAGTCTGTAGTGAAGGTAAAACCTGCAGTAGCTGCCTGTTATTTGGTCAGTAGGTCGTCAGGGTCACATCTGTAAGATGAAAGGAGAGGCTTTGGTTGGCTGCTTCCACAGAGAGATGGAAAGGTCAGGAAGTGGCCCCAGCACAAACACCAGACTCATTGTTCAAGTTCAAGGTAACACTGAATAGGGTTTTCCATTCACTTAGCTCAGCCCTCCATCCTCTGACAAGCTGCTGTTTTTAAAAGGGTCGTAATTAGAGGAAAATTCTGCCTTTGGCATCATCTGACGTTGGTTTCTTGGTTATAATTGCAAACTAATTATGTCAGTTTTATTTATTTAAATAAGGGTTTTGGTGCCAACTTCATGGGGGAAGGGAGGGGCTATTTTTAAAGAATTATCGGAAACTAATCTTTTAAAATATGAAAGCGTGTGTGCGTGTGCTCACACGTGGCTCGTGTTGAGGGGTGCCCAGTCTCTGTCCTTTCAGGCAATGAACAAGGTCACAGCCAGAGGGTCAGATGTCAGGGCAGTGTCTGCCCCTCCTCCACATGTAGTTGCTTCCCCGTCAGCCTCCCGCTCTGTTGTGTCTGTTTCACTCGACAGCTCCTCATTAACTCCTCACATGGGATTTCCTGTTCACCTCCTTCACTTTCCTGTTCATGTTCAAAATGGAGCAGCATATTAGCTCTTTTTACAAAACATGAATAATTAAATCCTTCACAGTTATTGTGCTGACTCTGTGAACTAACAGCCTAAAAGTTGTTACTGAACACTAGGGATGCAAAAGCTAGTCAGCGCACAGCTAGACCAGTGATGGTGCCAAACCTTTGGGAAGTCTAGGTCTGTAATTGATGACTTTGTGCTTTCAATGAATACAGTACAGCACACACACATATACAGGGACATAATTCAGAGTCTGACGCACTCCCTTTAACAGAAAGTCAATAACAATACAGGAATGATTAATCAGTCGCTCCATGGTCCCACCCTTTCTACTCACCACCTTCCACTCTCTCTTCTCAACCCCACTCACCCTCTCTCAGCTTAGTATTGATCTGAATGCATTTGCCTCCCATTTATCCGTTAGCACCCCTCCCCCATCACGTACGCACTGCCACTGCATTGAGCGGTCACAAAGAATCTTTTACACAGGAATGTCTCCAATGCACACAAATAACACAAATAATTACAAGCATGTGCCCATGCAGTAAGGCACATCACTGCAGAATGCACGCCATATGACACTTTGATAGGTACTACACTTAACTGCATTGCACTGGGGGATTTGGCTTGATTATTCCGGGCTGTGGAGCACAAATTAGGAGGGTCCATTTCATAGTGCAGGTGCATTATGTGCTTGTATGTTGCACACACATTAGCCTAAACACAAAGCTGCATTTTAAGAGGTTTAACTGACAGCCCATTTGATCCTCCTCCCCCCCCAAGGCATTCTGGTTGGTGGCACACAGGTTGCCATGACACCAGACTGTTTTGTCTGCCCTTTGACCTCTTTAAGGGGCTCTGTGGTCAATCAGGCATTACATGTGAGGGGCAAATAGAAGGGAGGAGAGGGATGGTGGGCTGCATTTCCTCTGTAAAAAATTAGGTCCAAAAGGTTCCTCTATACATCCGCTTTGTGCTGAGCAGAAGGTGGGGAGCCTCCAAGAGGCTTGCAGTGAAACAAAGACACATGTGCACATACTGACCTGCCAGCACTCTGGAAGGGTAAATGAACTAGGCTGGAGCTCCCAGGAGGTGGGGAGTTATTATGCTCATTGTGCAGTCGGCCAGCTAAAGCTGTTTGGCTGCTTCTTTTGAAGTTATATTTATCAAACCGGAGCAGGAGGCTTAGCGCGCCAAGCTGGTGCATTGCTTTGTCCACACTGCAGAATGCATGTGTGCACTGAGATGGCTTTCAAACATCAAGACTTTAGCATCCTGCAATGTTTATTTAAAAAAAAAATCTTAGGAAAATAAGCATAAAACATTTAGGTTACAATGTTTCTACCAGTAATGTCTTTCCATGATAGCTCTAAGTAGTGAAACATTGATATGATAGCATCTAATAGCATTATCCCTTCCTGAGTAATTTCCTCATAGCAAACAGTAAGTGCCCAGTAAGCTGAATGCTGATAATTTGGGGGTCATTTTGAAAATCTCCAAACATTTATTAATGGAAGCATTCAAAAAGCAACAAACATTTTTAAAAAATGAGGCTAACTATAATGAAATTAACTGAGATGGATGAAAGTGCTTTTCCCCCCCACATTCAGTCTCATGTGTTCCTGAATTATTCTAAAAATTAGATACTGGTTCATGCCCTGTTATTTTAAGTGGTGATAACTGATTATCTGATTGTGTAGTTTTATTGATTCTGTCCATTTATACACCTTTTGATTTCCACTGAGCTGGATACTCTGTACTCATATCTTATTTCTTATTTCTAAATGCTGACTTTAAAACACTTACTGTATATTCAAGAGCATGTCAAAATACACAAAAACCTGTGTGTTTTCACTTTTTAATTATTTATATATAGTTTATATTATTTATATTATTTATAGTTATATAGTTTTTAGATTAAATATTATTAAGCTAAATAATTTAACCCTTTTTTTCAGATTTCATTTTGCTTCAGTAGTGACCATGTGCATTTCAGTTCAGAGCGGTCGTTCTCTAGATTAAGTTGGTAGCTTGTCCATCGGCTCTTCATTTCTTACAGACATTGAATTTATGAACTACTGTGTAAACAACCTTTTCATTCTCAAGGCCAGTTTTACTCACTCTAACCTTGATACCGTGTGTGTTTTCTTTGTATTTTTCAGTTACTTTTCAGTTCAAGTCTAAAGGAACATCCAGAACATGTTGACATGGCAGTGATCTCAAGGTAAAATCTCAGTGGGATATTTTGCAGATTTCTAAAGTGAAATAATAACCTTATAATCCCTTGTGACTGTCACACATGCACACTCATGCTCATGTTTAAACTACAGTCTATATATGCTAATGTACACATTTCATGTGTTGCTGTCCTTTTTCAATGCACAGCCAAATTAAATATTGATAGATAATTAACTGATACCTTTAGCTTCCAGCAATAGAGGTTCAAAATATTATGAGAGAAAATAAATCACTTAATGTCAGGCCTTTGATCATCCAGTCATATTGGATAGTCACAAAGACAAGGATATTTCTTTTTAAATTTGCCCTGTTATGTTTTACTGTAAACCAAGCCCAAACTTAACAGAATACAAAGATATTAATACTACAGGAAAATGCAACTGAATTTTCAGTGTAGTTTAAATGAATGTTTTTAGCTCACAAAACACAGAGAGCAAACTCTGTTGATTAGCAATTTACTTTGAAGAATACAAATAAAATATACTGTAAAAAAAAAAAGCACCCAATAAAATAAAACAACATGCAGTTAGTTCAGGACAAATCAATTAAAACAGGTGCAAAACAGAAGTTAAATCACTTATGATCATGAATTTAAATTAATCTAAGCTTCACCATCCTGAACTTTTCTTGATATTACCTGATGAAGGTAACATGGTTGCATCTATTTGATTACATGTGAGAATAGTGCAGATAATTGACTAATTTCCACCAAGCAAAGCGGGCATGGCTCTAACTCCTGCTCACTCCTATGACTTAGCCAAAACACTATGTTCAATAGTGACAAAGCCACTGAAGAAGACCATCTCATGATGTGTGCTATATGTGAGAGAAATGTCCTTACACAACTCTCCAGACATTTTTCTAAACTTGTGTGAAAACAGCTATGAAGTTACCAGTGAATTCATTTTTAGGGTGCATTGTGAAGGGCAAAGGAACTAAAAGCAACTTTTCCAAGCTCAGCATAGACTTCAAGGACATATAATGAAAGCATTATTTGCTGCTTGAAACTCCATGTATACACTTGCATTTACTGAATGATTATATTTACAGGTCTGGATCGTTGTCCAAAGCTTCAGTCATGTTATAGTGTCATTCTCAAGTGTGAGATTTTAAATATCTGCACCCTGACAGGCTAATAGCCCCCTTTCATCATCTCCTTTATCTGCAAAAAATAGATCCTCAATAGTCATTACATTCATTTCTTAATGTAGAAATGGATGACTCTTTAACTTACTAAAGATTCATTTAGTAAAGATAGCTTGCATAGCACTGGCATTACTCACAAAATTAATTAATTATCATCCTATTTCAAATGACATTAAGAAAGGCTGCAAGCCAAAGGGCAAGCCTCAAAAAATATTAACATACACTCAAGCCACTTTGGTTTACAAATTTTAGCCCAGAGGCATAATGGATTGTGATAACTCCAGGGAGCTTTAGGATTGTAAATCATTTGTCTTTGTCTTATTAGACTAGAAATCAAGTCATTAAATAATGTTTATCCAACAGTTCAGTTAAATTTAAAATCACGATTAGACTGTGGTGCACCTCGGCAGACACTGCTGAAAACCTAAGATCAAAACCATTTCAGATGAAAATGGAATTTTAAACCAAAAAACAAAATAAAATCAAGAAACCTTAAAATGCAACCAGATTTCAAATGAGGATGCCTTGGGAAAGAAAAAAAATGGACCAAGCTCATTTTCAGTTACACACTCCTCCACCAGCACAAAGCCATCCCTTTAAAACCCAAGTACTTCATTTCCAATCAGGTCTATTCTTTCATCACGCATGTGATTGGAAACTTTGGATGGGAGGTGTTATGAGCAGCCACTCACACACCAATTCCAGTATACGTAGCTTGACAGCTGTGCCATAGCAACAGTTTGGCTATTTGCCATGCTGTTAGAGTTGCCAGGCAAAAGGTTCCCATGGCAACATTCATTTTGCCATCTTGGTATATGAGGTTGGCGTCAACCAAAGCAGATTAGTGTAGGTTAGAACTGCTTTCACCCAGGGAAGAACACATATTTCAGCAGATCATTGTTACACTGTAACAGTAAAAAACATCTACATTAGCATGATGACACCATCAGTCAGAGATGTCGGTGGAATTGTTCAAATGCAAAGGGCGTGGTTGCTTGCAGAGATTGCGTGCTTATATTTGAAATATAAACCGTGTTGGTAAAAATCAGGTGGTACCGCGCACTTCAGAGAGGATGAGTATTTTTCCACTTTCCATTTTCCCAGTTGCATCATGACTGACAGTATGAAATCATTTACAGTAATGTTATCTCGTTGTGTTGACTTGTGAATCAGGCAATTTTTAGGCCTGAGAGATATCACATTCTGCGTCAGTGTATGTGGATGATGATCAAGTATGTGGGGAATTTTGAACTTAAAGTTACACCACCCAATTTGAGAATTGCTGCACACATTTTTCATAGTGGAGTAATTTTATTTTATTTTTTACGACTTAAATGCTCAACAGGCCTGCTTAAGGGTGGAGTGAGACAAAGAGGGAGAGAGTGAATGATAGCTGACATTGGCACAGTTACACTGCATTTCTGCGTGATTTGACTGTGAACTATTGCACACATGGAGTAAAGTAGAGGAGGTTGTTGGTATGTAAAAAGGCCGGCCAGCCAGCATATGTGCGTTCAAAGGGCAGGAGGGGGGTATGAAGACAGAGGGTGGCTAAAAGGGTGAGAGGCGGGAAATGGGGACCCATGAGGGATGAAGGAAAAAATAAAGGTTTAGTGTGTGAGGAGACTGGGTAGTGGAGGGAGTGTGTGTCTGTGTCTGTGTGTGTGTGGGGGGCGGGGGACTTTGGGACAGGAGACTGAAAGGGAGTGGCAGAAAAAGAGTGGCTAGGACTATGAATGCATACCAAGAAAGAAAGAGGAAGAGAAGATATGCACAAATACACCTAGCTGCATTTTTAGTTACAGACTGCAGCTCAGTTGGATTAAGGCTTTCAAGATGGACTATTTCGTTTCTTCTTCTCTGTTTCTAATGCTTCTTTGTTGGAAGATGGATACTTAAATTCTACATACCAGCAAATGCTTTCATGCAGAGAATGCAGAGCTCCCACACATACCGCTGTCTTTTGTCAGCGATGAAGAAATCTTTTAACTTCTTCATAAAATTTTTTTACATTTCTATAATCACCTTTACTTTGATACCATTTGTTGTTACATTTCTGCCCTGATAAGGGTCTGCTGGAATTCTTTAAATGCCATTTACACATTATATCATCGTGCCCCAGTTATATCTGAATCAGTGCTCAGAGTAGCCTATCACTCCTGGCTTGTGTCTTTTGGAATGTAGCACTGTGCCAGCAAATGTAGCACCACAACACACAACAAATATGATTTCTACAGAGGGTGTCTGCACGTCTAAAAAGTTCCAGTTTAGCAATCACTGTGTGAAGGAAATTCCCTTTTGACTGTGAAGCAAAAGTCCCCCAGATTTAGATATAACAACTGACAGCAGACCTGATGCTCAAGACAGTGTTATGGTAGATGGCCTTTAACTCCCATGAAAACCTGTCAGCTATTAAGCAGAATCAGACAGTTGATGTGGATGAAATGCTGCAGTCAGTGAATGCAGGTTCAATAACGGGTCGATGGCTCTGATGGAATAGGAGACTGTGATTGTAATTTTCTGCATGTAGCAATGCTTAGACAGTCAGCCCCTGAAATCGTATTTTGTACTTGTCAGTGCTGCTCTGTTGCAGACTAGTGGCACTGATAGAGCAAGGCCCAGAAGGGAACGCGAGCAGGAGTTTGCCCAGTCACCAGTAGAGGGCAACAACTCCTAAGAAATGGTTGGAAATACTATGAATGAATGGATAAATTGAAGCTTTTGTAGTACTCGCACTTGCATAAGAGGCTTAGATGTCAGGAAAAGGATTTTCATAGTTCTGTTCCAGCATTGTCAAATTTCAGACCAGTAGTGTTGTCTTCTTCCCTCCTACAGTACATTTGATTCCATTACCATACATATGCATGCTGAGAATTTTTGTGCTTTTGTATACACGTGCTCTGCACAACTAGTGCCACTGCAGCCACTTAACACCTTCCTCCCTGTGGCATCACTGCAGCAGTGTAGGTGAATTTTCTGGGGTGTAGCCATACAATTCCCATGTTTCGATCATGATTGCATATTCAGTCCCCATTCATTGTTGCACAGAAGTAACATGCATACTCTTAACCTTCTTTTCATGCTGTTCATAAAAAAAAAAAACACTGAATGAGCTCGGTGGAAAAGAAACAGTCTTTTGTAATGTCAGTGAATCAATTTTTTGCCCAAATCCAAGTGCAAACAGCCTCATTCCATAGCACAATGAGAAATGCACAAAAGGAAATCAAAGGATAAATTCCCCATTGAGTTTGTATGATTCCGTCTCAAAAACTTCCTGAATTATGCAATAACGAGAGCACTAACTCTATGAATGTATTGCTGAAAGAGTAAAGTGGGGCATGGGGTAGGAGGCAGACAGGTAAGTATGTACACAGATACCTACGTCCTGCTGTTGAAATCTTGTCTGGAGTCTCTACAGTCTGTGCTCTGCAGTGTGAGGTAGTTGGTTGTATGGTTTCGCATAATAAACAGCACGGAGATAACTGTACAACCTTCTAGCTTTCCCTGCGGAGTCACTTCTAGCCACGTCTAGTGTACCACCAGCAGAGAGGTAAGTATGTTTTGTTACTCTGTGAGCGGATCTCCTAGTGTTTAATGACATGGCACGTCCTTTTCAACTGCAGCGCCTTTTATCCCCCTCAAGGTCTTCATCATGATGCTCTCTCCTTTGGGCAAAACCTCATGAAGTCTCTTTCCCAGTTCTGTGTCATTTTGAGGGCAATATTTGTGGCAGTTGGATTGTATTTGTTGGGATGACTACCCGCTGCTTGACAGTTTGCTGGCTGTACAGCGATCAGTGGCGCGTACTGCAGCAGAAAGACTCTTAAGCGAGGATGCCAAACCTTCATTTTTGTCAAGCAGTGGACTCTGAGTTTGAGTAGAAACTAATAAAAAAAAAAAAAAAAAAGGGGGCTAAAAGAAATAGTCAAAAATAATCCAACTGCTTGATTGTGAGGAAAGGAGCTGCTTGCTGGAATAATTGCCCTGCATATAAACACACAGGTAACTTCAAAAATCTTTAACTACCAAATGATGAAATAATAAACAAATGATGTAAATTAATATGAGACGCTCTCCTAAAAATGTGAGACCACCTTTCATTCACCTAAAAGAAAAAGCAATCACTTTCCACCTCTTTCAGTTGCCCTCTAAAATTTCTATACAATACCCAACATATATGCATAATTTACATAAGTGACATCATTATATACAGCCTCACTATGTAATTCATGAATTCCCTGCCTGTATTTTTGCAGTATTTCACAGTATCCATGTATTACTATATGCTACCACAGGTTGAGGAGCTGTTATACCTATAACCATTTCATTACCCTGAAACTTCCCTGCCTCCTCCCCTTCTTCGCTTCCCCTCAGCAAGTCAGACTGGTGGTTCAAAACAGCAGCCATCTGCAGTGCGTTACAGCCGGCTCGCCCCCCTCCTGGAAGGGGGGTGGGGGTGGGGGGGCATATATCAGAAATGTGCTGATTCTGCACTGTCAGTCGTAGCGTTCTTTATCATCCACCACACACTGCTGCTCTCCTGCCTGAGCAGACAGTTGAACATCAGACAACTGCTATGTGTATGGAGTAATGATAATAATGTACATGGGAGGAAGTAGTATTAACCGTGTATATTTTTTTATTGGCGTCAGATGTTGACATAGTAAAGATTGTTTATTATAGTGATTTCTTATACCTGGTTTCCATCTAAGCGTTTGCACCAGACTGTGCATATGTGTGACCAGACTGTTATGTGAACATACTCTCATGACGTCTGCACGCACATATGCTACTTAAAAAATGTCGGGACACTTGGAACTGTGAGGGAAACGCTACAACCGCTATATGAAGTGCTATGAGTTCCTTGAAGTACCTGCCCACTCAACCAAATGCAAAAATTCCTACATTACTCTGCCTAAAGCACACTTTGGACAATACTTTACAAAAAACCAGTGCTGCCATAAACAATCTCTTGGGATATTTCAGCAAACTAGAGCATCCCAATTCTGAGACAGACAAGGCAGACATCATCCCAGACTGATGATGTCATCCCTGTGGAGCACTCCCAGTGCTTTGTCTGTCAGTGGCACTGCAGAGTGCAGCCGCAGGCACACACACACACACACAACCCCCCCCCACACACACACACACACACACATACACACACACACCTGTCTGTGACTGTGACGTTCTGCATTTGTCACTCAGGTTGGGACACTGCTGTTGTCAGAGAGAGGCGCATTTTCTTGGTTCTTCAGCCAAAATGGCGCCCACATTGCCTCTGTCTTGGAACGAGGTGCTTTAGTCTACTGGCAGAGGAGAGCAGACACAGACTCCTGCACTCTAAAATCTATCCACAGCCAGAATCTGCATGTTGTAAATGCACAGGAGTTTGTCTCTGTGACACTGAAGTGGGATTAGGTGGATTATATATGCTGCACAAGATGAGGAACTCACATTCAATGCAAAGGGATAGCAAAGACCACTAAATGCACACATCACAGCAGATTGTGTAAACACATTCTGTGGTGCTGTTTCTATGCAAATTTTAGGTGTCTTGCTATTACAGTATGATTGCAGCTATGGAGGAGAATGTTAAGAGCCTGAAGAGCATAAATTCAGTATACGTATAGAATACAAGGTGTAAGTGATGCAGACTACTATATAACTGACAGACAGCATGATTAGCCAAAAAGTGTTATTAATGAGTGCTATTTGTCTTGCTTTGCTTATTTTTGAACAGTCTTTTGAAAGAAGGTGAAGATGAATTCACTTCATTTGCTGCTGGTCAGTTCTTGCTTTTTAGTGAGAAGGCTTTTAAAACTTTCACCTAATGAAACATGCGATCAATATGCTTACTTGTTCCTGCTGTTTTCTTTATGTCCTTGCCTTTTTATGGTTGCCAAGGTCTTAACTACCTTTTCATTACATTGAGGTTTTTATCAGTTCGTCACTGCAGCTCCTTTAGGCCAAAAGCAATGTATTTTCATTGTCAGTTTACCCTCGTTTGCTCTAAATGTGTGAGACACCGGTGATACGCTCTGTTGTAAAACATGGTCAGAACACTTTAGGGCCATTAATGATGCTTACATATCAAGTGTAGTGTTTATGCTCCCTCTCACTGAAGAGACAGCCAATCAGTGGGTCCAAATTAGATTTACTTTCATTTCTGAATTTCCCTCGGGGCTGTATGATTCTGTTACCCAGCAAGCACAACGGTGACTCGCTATCCTCTCAGAGAATAGCTCAAATACTAGAATCAAACTGCCTTAAGACATGCAAACCGATTGAACAAAGAGCAGAAATATTAAATGCATTTGTATGTATGTGCAAAGCTGTTGCAGTTTTGTTATTCATGCATGCAACATGGATGTAGGCTTTATATTAGTTTCTCATTCTGTTTGAACAGCACCCATTTCAGACTCATTTGAGCAAATTCGATGTACAGAATGGCTAAATGCATGTTGTTCACCTTTGATGTCAAGCTGTATAATCAAGACACATTTTACAATTAGCAGAGCTTTCCACCATGGCTTTATTTAGTGTGTTTGAAGTCACTCCAGCTGCAATTTACGGTGGTGTTGGAGCAACACCATAAATCCTGTAATCAATTTGATGACGGTATGATTGCTGTACACATATGAGGAGGCAGTAATGTCAGCCTCTCAGGTTTGTGAGACTCCTGGGCTTCATATTTTCTCTCTATTCTCATCCTATTAGAGATTCTGACCCTCCCCCTCCATCCCCACTTTCTGCTAGCCTCCCTGCTCACCCCCCACCCCCACCCCCTAACACATACATACACACACACACACACACACACACGCACACACCCACACACACACACAGTTCATCTCTTTCACACACAAACACACATGCATGCACTCACGGCACTCATATTCCCTCTCTCCTTCCATCTCTCACACTTTCACACACATATATGTAGCTCGCAGACTAGAGTGTGCGTGTGTGTATGTGCGTGTGTTGGGGAGGTTACCGGGTTTGTGTGAGACTCAGAAAAACGTGCGAGGGAAAAAGAGGGAGACGGAAGGATGACGACTAGAGAGTGTAAAAGAGGGAGAGAGCAAAGGAGGAGAGGAGACTTGGGTACAGTGAAAGCAAAAAGAGATGACTGGAGACCACTTATGCAGCATGGAGGGTAAATGTGTGTGTATGTGTGTCGTCTTTAAGTGTTGGATAGTATGTGCAGCAGGCAGTTTGGTGTGTACACGGGCATGTGAGCGCACAAGTAAGCAAGCTTTTTTATCCCCTCTTCTTTATTTTCCTCTGTTTGCAGCTCTGTGTTTTTGTGACAACAGCCCTGCAGAGACAAAAGGTGAAGTGCTGTATAGGTGCTGGTGTTAGCTAGGCAGGTAGGCAGTGAGAAGAAGAATAATGGAATCAATACTATTGTCTGTAACCTACCTGCCGCTGGGCTCCCTGTCTGGCCCCGGCAGAGACCATCAGAAAGAGAGGGAGCTGAGAGGAAACACAGAACCACTCTGACTGGGAAAGAAAAGGAAAGAAGAGGCTGAGTGCAAGGTGAATTTCTTTCTCTTTCTTTTTTTAAGCATTTTATTTCACGAGTTCAATGCAGAGTAAGGATGGGATTTTTTTTTTGCCGCTGTGAAATGCATTTTTATATGAAACTTTTTTCATCACTAGTAATTCAGATTCTTCTCTTTGATTTTAATAAAACAAACTGCATGTTTAAGCATGTGAGCCCTCCTGCAAGTGGCTATATTTGTAGTATTTATGTGCTATTCTGTCTATGTTGGCGTATGCTGAATAGCCTTTCAATTAGTATCTAGGATCCATGCTGCATGCTGTCGAGGTCATGTCTGCATTTCATGTCTAAGTTGCACCTTGCTTTAATTCACATTTTCTGTTTGCCTCTAGTTGATACGTCTCAGTTTAAATTTATTCCCTTTAAGCTGTCAGTGAATTACAGTGTTATGACAGGCAATAAAATTACATGCATTTTAATTAACCTGAATATAATCATTTCCGTGAGCTATCTAATTTACTCAGAGTTTTCTTCTCTGGATGCCGACACGATTTTAAACAAACCTTAAATTCTGCCTCTTCTGCAGACAAATCTGTTATTCCATTTATTTCTGCTGTTCCCTGTAGTCTGCTCCAGCTGCAACTGTTAACAAAGACAACCTCAAAAATCACACCTCTGTCTTCCTGAATCTGAAGGCCTGTAGCTTATAAAGTCAACCTGTAGGTAATTCATGATGTAATACCTGATATACATTAATGCAGTTCAATTTGATGCAGCATGTGTGATGTGGACACATTGCGCCTTTATTCGCCTTCATGCTAAGGTGTTGAAACAAGGCGGAAACATTATTCCTTCACAGATGAGTTACGAAATAGATATTTCCAATTTTTGAAATATGTAAGATCATATGCAGTCTTCCCCAGTTAGCATGTGTTATTCTGTCTGTCTACCAGTGGGTGGCATTGCCTTCCAATATTTCTACGCAATGACATTTCTTTCTTGGATAAGCGCAAGAAAATGGATGGATGGATGTACATTTCTTTCTTTGATCAGCAAAAAAAAAAAAAGTGTTTTACAGTGATGCTGGCAAAGTTTAAGTGAGTATGAAATGTAATTATATTATGTTATCTACAGGTGGATTGATAGTTTGAATGCCGCCCGTATCCTGCTCTGCTTCTTCTTCTTTTTCATAATCTTTGAAACTAATTTCATCTTTTACTGGTAAGTCAGAGGACAGATGTGGTCTTTCTTTAAGGACTGGACTGACAAAGTGTAATGCAAAACTGTAATATTAAGAATTGAACATAGAGATAGTCAATCCTGAAAGTCCCTTTAAAATGAAAAAGTCAGACTGGATGCATGTTGAATGTAAGTGCTTTTAAACTCAGACTAATTTGAAGTTTTCTTTACGGCGAGTTGCAGACAATCTAAGTCGTATCTCCACAGTTACTGAGAATGTAAGGAAAAAAAAACAATCCATGCAAATTCTCTGCTTTGTATATGTCTTACATATTTAAATAATTATGTCAGTTATGACGACTTTAAGATTTCGACATGTGTTAAGTTCCAGCCCGTAATATGTCTAGTAATCTTATATCAATACTAATTGGTTTTTAAAACCTCTTCAGCTCAGAAAAGCTTTTAAACTATAATTTGTCCATGCTAGTTCAAAAATTATGTTCAAAACTCCCATGGTATTTACCAACAGTTTAAAATTAATTGTTTCCCCTAAATTAATTGTGTCTCCTCTACAATGAGCTCTCAGCGGCTGCATTTCTGAGATTATGTTTGCCTGCTGTGAAAAATGTTACTTTATATCTGATTTGATGCACTGCAGAACAAAAGATTAGCATGGATAAAATGTGGACAAATCTGTCACGATTATGCGCCGATTATGCTTTAATTGAACTGATCAGCTTTGCTTCTAATCTGCAGCAAACCAGGAGACCGGTTGGTGCCGCAGAATCCAAATGTCAGATGAGGTCATTTCTTTGTCTCGGTGCAGTGACTCTGCAGTTCTCTCTTTTTAACACATTTAAACGCAGCATTGGCATTTTTGTACAATAAATGACTCCGTCTTTACACCCTCTCAGTGTATTTTAATTTTACAGTATGCCCCTCTGTCCCTGAGACCCTTAACCTGTGAGGTCAAAGCAGGTCACAGGTGAGGTCCTCGGGAACAGGGCTGCATTCAGTTTCAACATCCTATAAAGGAGGGGATCATTTTAGCAAAATATATTCTACATGATAAACATTTTTTCCTAGAAGGTACATTTGATGCTACCCATGTTATTTCCACTTAAGCCACTTTAAACGTAACAGAAGTCTCGGGCGATTTAAGTCACTGCTTCTCCTGGATTTAATGTATCTTAGTATCCAGCTGAATGACTCCTCATACCATTTTAGTATGTCCACCCATCATACCACAATAAAGATGTTTCAGGTTGAAGAAGAAGACGACTGCACTCACAGTTTCAGGGAGCCAACCCTTTCGGCTGGCTTTGTGTTATAGACCCTAGTGGGGTCAAATAGGAAGACAGCCAAGGGTTGTGACCCCGTCATATATGACACGTTTGAAAATCTGTGGTGTCATTTTTTTTTTTGACCATGTACAAGTTTCCATACTTTGCTGTTTTTTTTTTTGTTTTGTTTGTTTTACCCCTGTATGTTAATAAAATTTTAAAATGTACTGCGTGTTAATCTTTTTACAAAACATTATTGGATGATTAAAAAAAAGAAGGCACTGAATATACAGTCTCCCAGCTTTCCTCTAATTTTGTCTAGACAGTCTCCAAGATTAGGGAATTCTTTATTCTTTACTTTATTTTTTAAGTGACAAATCTCCCATATACATAAAGCCTTTTTTTTTTCTCACAACCAGACATTTTGAAAGCTCTGAGTGAGTTTGTAAATGCACTGGATATGGAGCAGGAAAAAATGATCAAAGTGTCCTTGTCACCAAACACAATTAAATGCCCTCAAACATACACACACATATTCATTTGGGATTTTCCATGTCCAGCCATCTGACTAGCTGTCTGACTTTGGCAGTCCTGGAGCACACTCTTGCCTAATATTGATTGGCCTGTCTGTGTGGAGACAGATGAATGCATTAGTACCCAGCTCACCCTGCCACTGGAAATATATTAAGTTCATGTATTAGGCACCCTGTCTGGTTGCCATGGAGATGCACCAGGAGTGAGGGACAAGGGAGAAAGGGGGGTGTTGGAGGGGATGAGGAGGATGGGAGACGAGTGGGGATACAGGATGCAATGAGGCAGTCGACTTGATTTGTAGTCCCGCTCCCTCTCTCTCGCTCTCTCTCCCTACCTCTGTCTGTCACTTGCGTGTCCTCCCTTACCTCTTTTGTCTTTTCTTTGTTTCCTTTTCGTTTTTCCTCACATTTTTTCACCAATTAAATATTTTTCTAAACTTCATCAGCAAGAATGTGCACGCTCTCTGCTCACCACCCTATCGATTTTGTTGTCTCTTTTGTTCTTTATTTTCTATTTGGCTTCTTTCATTCCCCGTCTCATCGTCCCCACACCACCGGTTAGACTTTCATTTATCGTACATCATGCATTTCTCTTGGGTTGTCATGCTGGCACCCTTCACACTTCATCCCCTACACGTACATAAACATTTAACTCCATCTTCATCTGCCCCTCTCCCTCTCACTGCCGCCACCCTCCTCCTTGGCTCGCTCCATCTCTGTGCTCTGCAGTAAAACTGGTGCATTGAGGCAGCAGGAAATGGGGACTAGAGACAATAGAATGGTGGGAAATACAGAGAGGAGTCTGTGACGCTCTCCTCTCATGTTAAGAAAACATGAGCGTGATATACTTTCAAGACTTTACTTTCATTCTCGTGTGGGCTGTGCACACAAATACGTGGCTC
>JAMQGT020001068.1:0-48787 GCA_024447675.2 Pterophyllum scalare | reverse complement strand
GTACTGTGCAATTCTGACAGTGGGTGGAAAATGCAGCTACAGTATGCTTGCTCAGTGCCAAAGCTAGACAGGAACCAAATGATGTCCAGATAAAGGACATCACAGTATTTCTTTTTATTCATTTTTTATTTTCATTTTGTTCAGAAACCAAGCATTGTGTGGCTACTGATCTATAACACTAAACATTTTGTGAAAAGAAAATGGGCATTAATGTAGCAGAAATAAAGCTGCTGTCTGTTTGATTTCATACAATCATCCTTCCTGGCAAAACTGATCTTTGCTCCTCCTCAAGACGTCAAGATTTGGTTAGTTAGTCTGGCATAAAGATGTCCTAAAGCTAAGCCTGCAAAAAAAAATGTGAGAAGGACAAGATTAATGAGTTATTTTGTAGTCCTGGACCAGTTTATGGTGTCTTGTTGACATTTATCAGATAGATATAAGAATGGTAGTGATCTTCTCATTAAACTCTCTCATGATTTCTGTATATAGTGCCATGGAAAAGTCTTGAGCCACCCCTAATTTCCTTATATTTTTTTAGAAAATAAATAAGTGCAGCAATTTACTGAAACATGTGTAAGCATGCATGGACATACAGCGTATAAGGCAAAAACAGACTTTGAACATTTGAAAGTCAGTATTTGGTGTTTGGATCATTGTCATACTGAAAAATGAGGCCATGGCCAATCGGATGCTTTCCAGATGGCTTTGCATGGTAGATCAAAATAATTTTCTGTGTTCCTAATCAAATCACAACAGAACCTCCACCGTGTTTTACAGATGGCTGCAGACACTCACTGTTGATATGTTCATCTGATTCAGATAGTTTTTTAGGCTTGTCACTTTTTTTGTCTTCCACTTTCCAAGGACATATTACGCACTGTGCCAGATTTTTCAACTAATAGCTCTTTGGGAATAATACTGTTGGTGCATAAATATGTAAAGAAATGAGGGATGGCTCAAGACTTTTGCACACTACTGTATATGCATATACAGTATGAGTTCTGCCCAATCCACAGAGCACTGAAAGAACTCGGGCATCTGATTAGAATACTTCCTGGATGCCTCCTACACGAAATGCTTCAGGTATGTCTTACCTGGAGGAATGCCCAGGGCACAGGTAGAAGTCTGGGCTTCTCTGCTTTGATGCATGGATTGATGGATTAATGGATGGATTATTACAAATTTTCCATTTATTTAAAGGCTTGCAAGATAGTCTCCTTAAGCACCTCTGGGTCTCTTCCAGCTTTTGGCCACTTGTGTGCACCTTTGCTATTTCACCATGTATCTCAAGCTTCTGAGTCAGACAGACTTGACTTACATGCTGGGAATAACTGCTGGTAATGACAGCTGGGTCTACAGCTATAACTAATCTAAAATCATATTTTTCACCAGAAGAGAGTGCACTGTCCAAAGTCGATGACAGTAGATCACGAGTATGCTCATAATTCCTATTTTGATATTTACAGAGTTGGACCCCATAAACTCTGAGATTAACCTGAGGCATTTAAAGGAGAAAAAATGCATTCACAGCATAAATTGTGCCGTTGTGCTATTGTGTGCCCACTCAGAGTGCTTTGAAAAGGCAGGAGATTTTTGGCCATGCCCTCACCACCCAACTAACCACAGTGGACTTCCAGCAACTTCCTGCATCCTCTTCCTTAAAATGAAACTCTTGGAGCTGACGTGTCACCAGTTTGACAGACAGAGAAAGAGAGAGGAGGACAGCACAAGCAGACACACACACCTTACTCATGCTCTGCACATATAATTTTCCACAAGTGCATCTCATCAGCTGTCATGCCCTGTGGGATTCTCCAGCAGAGTACCAACAGTTCATTTCATGTCTCAGCTCAGTTATTAGTGGCTAATTACTGTGAATGTTGCCAGACAGAGGAAAGTTATGACAGGCTTTCTACATGCTGAGTGTCAGCCTGACAAGAGAGATGTAGCAACAGATGAAGTGAAACCCACTGACTTGCTGTCCGGAGCGCTCTGGTGAAGTCTGAACTCAGTTTGCCTTGCCTTGTCTGGGTTGCTGATCAATACCAATTGTATTACAAGTGGAGCAGAGCCACATCAATGAGCACAGTCAGCACCTGCACATAGATGGATTGGTGTGGGAATATTGGCAATGCTGCTGGTTTTTTTTTCATATCAGGAAGAAACACATTGATAGCAGCTAAATCCATTCCTCTCATTATGTATGTCAATAGCAAATTAAAGATGATTGAATGGTCAGTCATTTGATCACAAAGTCAATTTGAGGATTGAGGGGAATGGAGATTAATGAGAAGCCAAGAAATAATGGTACTAGAATAAAGAAAGCACTGAAGCCAAAACACTCCAAATAAACATTTGGACCTTTTTTTCAGAATTAAAATATTGTGCAAAAGCCTCCCCTAATTTCTGTATATTCTGCTAGAAAAATAGGAAACAGGTGTGCAGTGATTTATTGAAACATGTGCAAACATATGTGAAAATACAGCATATAAGCCAAAAACAGTGTTTGTACAATTCTAACAAGTTTGAAAGTCATTATTTGGTATGACCACCTTTATTCTTCAACACAGCCTGAACTCTCTTAGGGAGCTTTCTTAGAATTTCTAAATTAGTCTTCAGGAATAGTTCTCTAGGCTTCTTGAAGGACATTCAAAGCTCTTCCTTGGATGTTGGCTGCGTTTTGTTCTATTCTTGGTCAAGATGATCCCACACTGCTTCGGTAATGTTGAAGTCTGAGCTCTGGGGAGGTCAGTCCATGACTTATGGTGTTCTATTGTGTGTTTTTCCGTTCAGGTATGCTTTTACTGCATTTGCAGTGTATTTCAAATCATTGTAGTGCTTAAATTTTTCCAAAAGACCTGTTGCCATTGATTTTCAGTCCAGTTCTTGTGTAATGTGGCATGCTTCAGCCTTTTCTCCCTGTTTCCCTTCTTTTGACAGCCACCCCTCCACTGAGATAATTTCGGATGAGGCTTCAGTGAACAGTAGATGGGTCCATGCTGGATTTTTTATTTTTATTTTTTTGCTATTTCTCACAAACATGCCTTTCAGATGCTGTTCATCTGCTGTAGATAGTTTTTAGGCCTGTCAGTTCTTTTCCCTCCACTTGTCCAGTTTGTTCACATGTTTTCTTAAGGACACACTGCACACTATGCCAAGAAATGTCAGGTTTTTGATTAATAGCTCTTTGGGAATCACCTCATTGCTGAAAAGGTTTTAATATCTGCCTGGCAAACTGTGATCGCTTTGGATTTTTTTTCTAGATTCAGTTTAAATGTGAACAAATTATCATTTTGGCTGCTAGTAACAAAGTACCTACAGATTCAATTTACATAACTTACAGATACAAAAAAAAAAAAAGCAGCCAATGCCCAAAGAAAAACTTTGAAAGACCTTCAGAAAGTGTGGAGAACTGTTGCTGAGGACCATTTTTTAAAAATTATTTTGATTTTGAACAAAATGCCAGTATAACAACTGGATCTGCAAAGTGTATACATGAACACAAGAGTTTTCTAAAATACACTGCTCAAAAAATTAAAGGAAAACACATCAGATCTCAATGGGGGGAAAGACATGCCGGATATCTATACTGATATGGACTGGGTAATGTGTTAGGTATGAAAGGATGCCACATCAAATTAAATGAAAATTATCCACCAATAAAAGACTGAATTCAAAGACACCCCAAAAATCAAAGTGGAAAAATGAGGCAGACCATCAGTGATGGTCTGGGCAGGTCCTGCCAATTCTGGGATTCTATGGTAAATGCCAATCGGGTTTAATGGTGCTGGACAGTGAGCAGGGGGCCCACTAGAGGATGTCGGGCCCTCAGGCCATCCTCATGAAGTCTGTTTCTGATTTTTTGGTCAAAGAAACACCAGCGACCTGCTGGAGGTTATTTTACAGCGCTCTGGCAGTGCTCATCCTGCTCCTCCTTGCACAAAGGAGCAGATACTGGTCCTGCTGATGGGTTAAGAACATTCCACGACCCTGTCCAGCTCTCCTACAGTAACTGTCTGTCTCCTGGAATCTCCTCCATGCGCTTAAAACTGTGCTGGGAAACACCGCAAACCTTCTGGAAATGATACGTATTGATATGCCATCCTGGAGGAGCTGGACTACCTGTGCAACCTCTGTAGGGTCCAGGTATGGCCTCATACTACCAGATGAGGATGGAAAAATGTCAATGTCCTCCACCTGTAAAATTATTCTAGTGCACCTTTTGTTAATTTTATTAACACCAAAGCAGCTGAAACTGATCCACAACTTGCTGCTTAGCTGACCAGATCAATATCCCAGAAGTTTAACTGAAGTGTTCCTTTAATCTTTTTTGTGCAGTGTATTAAAAACAGTCACACAGATCTGCCTGTTTTTGGTTCAGTGGTTATTGGGGGGGGGGGGTTGCCACAAAGTAAGATGGAAGGAGAGTTCTGTGGCTTTTAGCAGAGACAGGAGAAATTGGGCCATTTTTATAATTACACCATCATCTTGTACAAGAATTGCATGGAAAATATCAAGTGAGACTTACACGGCTTTAAATGCAGAAATGTCAAATACTGCAAAATACAAAAGTTTATTTCCATGTGTGCAGAGAATATTAAAAGCTTTTGCATTACCAGACCACATTTATGGAGCCCTTAAAAGCAGCTGTTCCATTATGCTAAAGTGTTTTATTACATCGCGATGCTGAAAACCAGACCAGTACCAGCAGTAACAGAAATGACAGAGAGCAGACAATTCTTCCACTAAAACAGTTACATAACAAAAAGTCTGAGTCTGGAAATGTCAGGTAAAACCAGGCACTACGGCGATATATCAAAGAGTTTCATTTGGAGGTAAACAAACATCCTGTTTGTTTTAGTGCAGCTTCTATTTTGCTTGAGGACAGGGAGAAGAAAAAAAATCAGACCAGAGGAAGACTTTGGGCTCAGAGTTTCTTGGAAAAAGAGTGAGTCTGTGTTGACTTTCATTTTCTCACTAGAAAGGAAGTAAAATCAAGACCATGCACAAAGGAATCCACATCCACAGGAGGTGTGCAATTACAGTGTTTCATACTGGCTCAGCTGGGAAAGACAGAAGCTGTAGATCTTGTCATTAGCTGAATAAAAATATATTTCAACCAGCAAGAAAGTCCTGGAAGAGAAAAACAGTCAAGTCAGCAGTGAACGAAGGTGCAACGGTGATGAGTCAGTGCTTAATTATTACACAACCTTGGTTCTCAATGACATTATTGGAAACTGATTCTGATGATTACTTCATGGTGTATTTTATGAGACCTGAAATTGCTGAACGAAGCAGAAATCCTTTTGAACCGGAGCACAAAAGGCTCTGGCAGAGCATGTGGGTACATTGCTGATAGCCTATCAATACCCTTTAGCTTGGCAAGCTATTAATTATTTCCTGTTCACCCACATGCCCAGGATGGAAGCCAGTGACAGAGGTTGGCTAAGGGGTGCATTCATTTGGGATGCAAGAACATCAATTAGGTATTCACTGGTACCAAAACAAAATATAAAAACAGACATTCCTGTGTACAGAAACTAACTTCCCATGAAGTACTAGTACTAGACACTGCAGTAGCAACTCTTACTTTGACATAGATTCTTTGTCTTTGGGTTTCTGTTGTTCCCAGCGTTCGGTCAGTCTCTCTCTATGAAACTGCAGCAGAAGGTGAAGGCCACCTCAATCTCAGTACCCATCACACCTCTATTATTTGCGCAATATTATTCCAGATCGCTATCTTTCCTTAGAAACATTTTATTTAATCAAAAGCTTCTCCCTCTGCAAGGCTGCTACTTACCATTGCTACCAGCATTCACAGTCTTAACTGATTCAGGATCAGAGTTCAAATAAAACCCAATTATCTAACTTACCTAAACTAATTTGTTTGTTTTTTTCAGGATACAGTAATGCTCTTTAATTATTTTGGAAAGAAAAAAAACATGACATTTAAACATACACTTTCCGAGGTGCACCTGTTCAACTGTTCTTTCATGCAAATATCTAATCAGCTAATCACATGACAGTAATTCAATGCATTTGGGCATGTAGACACGCTCAAGACGGCCGGCTGAAGTTCAAACTGAGCATCAGAATGAGGAAGAAAGGTGATTTAAATGACTTTGAGCAAGGCATGGTTGTTGGTGCCAGCTGGGCTGGTCTGAGTATTTGAGAAACTGCTGATCTACCAGGATTTTCCTACACTACCATCTCTAGGGTTTACAGAGAATGGTCTGAAAAAGAGAGAATATCCAGCGAGCAGCTGTTCTCTGCCAGAGGTCAAAGAAAGGTCAGAATACTTTGAGCTAAGAGGAAAGCAAAAGTAACTCAAATAACCACTTATTACACCTGATGTATGCAGAAGAGCATCTCTGAACACACAACACTTTGACCTTTGAAGCAGATGGGCTACAGCAGCAGAGCAGGTGCCACTGTGCAAATTAAATCTTATGAACAAAATCTTACAAATCTAAAAAAAAAAAAAATCAAACTTAAATGCAAAATGGAAAAATATTGCCATATGAAGGTGATGTACAAAGCATATTTATCGTCTATGTCTAGAATGACTTTTTGCTCGCCTTCATGAGTGAAACAATTTTTTCATGATGTTATGCATTCATTTATTCTCTCCCTGTCATTGCAGAACAAAGCTGCTCGCACCCACCAGCTTTCCCATCAGATCACATGATCATCGAAGTATCTTCTGTTCCCACTTACCTCATTAAAGCTGCATTCAGCCCTGACAAAATAAAGCAAAGCATTTCTTTAAAGAAAAACTACAGAGTAGTGAATACTCTGTTATTTTACCCAAATAGATTACCCCAAAGCAAGTTGCACCTGGTTCATACATGGGAATATATTGTTCCTGCCAGGCACTGCAGTGTGGTGACCTCGGTGTCCTTGCCTTATTTTTGCCTTTTGTTTGTCTTTTCTACCTTTAATGCTGCCACGCTGTTCTGTAATGGTACAGTGGGGTCTTTCAAATAAGAGGTGTGATCTGGGATCAGGCCCACAAAAAAATCAAAAACCTAATCTGATTTCAATTTCTCCTGTTCAAGGTCATCTGTTTGGGCATGTCCAGATGGCTTCCAATGGGGCGTTTTTTTTTGTTTTTTTTTTATCACTCCAGTTCTGACCACTTCATCCGTATGCCCTGCAATTTCCCCACTGACCTCAAATTCACTCAGACAGCAAGCATCAACTTCTGTGATAAACTGACTCAAATTTCATGTGGAGGATCGTGATGAAAGCTGAGAGTCCCTATAGAAACAGGGCTGTTTTCAGCAGTTTTTAGGTGAAGTGTGAAGAGTGGCAGGACAGATGAGACAAAGAACATTATCCATTATTTTTTTTGACAATCATGAGGTTCAATTCAATTGAGTTCGTTTCAGTTCTTTTTTTCTTTTTCTTTTTTTTGTTAATGCGGCACCAACAGTCACCTCAAGGTGCTGCACGGTGTGAAGACCATACAGTATTTGGGAGAAAACCCCAACAATTAAATGGACACCTATGAGCAAGCACCTTTCAATAGTGGGAAGGAAAAACACCAGCAGAACTAGACTCAGGGAGGGGCAGCCATCTGCTGTGACCCGTGGATGCACTGTGAATTTGTCCCCCAGAAGTGCCTTCTTTAGACATCTGAGGGTGAGCATTCAGAGTGAACAGCCCAAATGCTGGTATATACCAGCTTGCCAATCTCATGCCGACTCCCAGAGCATAAAAAGCAGAGGTTTTTTTGGGCGCACTAGCATCAGCAAAGTTCCCACCTTGACCACCCACCAAATTTGGCTCCCTGCGACTTCATCCACTTTTACAAAATTCAAATCAAGTTGAGCAATCACAGTTTTGGCAAACTGGAAGAGAAGCACAAACACAAGTGGACAGAACACAACTTTCACAAAGCAATCTACAAACAGCCCAGACGTGCACAAGAAGCTGATCTTGAATGGAAGATCGGCCACATATTAATTGGGTTTTTTATTTTCATAGATCCATTCACATAAGCATTAATCCTTCTATATTATATAGCCTCAACATATGCCAGTAAACGTCCAAATAAACAAAAACTAATCATTGTGATCAAAGTGCACCACTTTCTAAAAAAGCACCATCTTGAAAGTAGTTTATCTCACTACTTGCCTACAACACACCTTGGAGCCACTTTTCTTAAAGACTGAATTGAAAAACCTCTTAAATATGCAAAGCTGCTTCCAGAGCACCATCGGATAAATCTGTCTTCTAGTATTGAGGCATCCAACATATCTTCCTCTCACCGCTGACTCTCTTTGCTTAGCTTTCATTTTATCTTTACATAGGGGATCATTTTTTTTGATCATTGAAGGAGATCTTAGGGAAGGTGGAGGGAGAGATGAAGAGTTCATGCTCAGGGAGTAAAGCCACCCACACATCATCTGCCTAACACCTCAAAATAGTAGAAGAGAATCAATAGTAGGCTCTTTACACTCAAGAATTAGAGGAAGCTACTTTTCCTGCCAGCATGATTTGAAGGGTAAAATGATGATGGATTCCACTGACCAGACGTCACTGACTGTTCACACCAAGGACTTAGTGAAAGGAATGCACATAATGTTTTTATGTGCAAAGATTTTTTGAATAAATGGACATTTTTATGCAACAAAGCCACTGTTTGCCTGTGCAGTTAGCTGCTGAAGGAGGATGGCTGAAATTTGTTGTTTAAAAACACAGTTGCATGTTGCACTCCTCAGCTGCAGTGTAAGGTGAAAAAGTGCGTGTCAAGACTTTTTGGTCCTGTAAGAGGCTTTAACTTCAGCTCAACAGCCTGCACAGCTTAGACCCCTGCAGCATACTATCAAACTGTGCAGCAGCTATTTCTGCATCATTGTCGTGCATCATTGCCGTACTGCATATGCCCTCTGTTTCAACACCATGTAATAAAATGCAGTTTTTTTATCCAGCGTGCTATATATGTTTAAAAACTAAGTGATTAAGGCAAATCCAAATTACTGTGCTCACCACTTTTATCAAATCCCTTTACATTATTTCTCAAATCACTAGTATACTGCCCCTGCTTATGTTGAGCAAAAAGTCATGCCAGTGCAACTGATGCTTGGTGTTTTCATCTGGTGAAAGTTTGCTGTGATACAGTTGTTTTAGTCTGGACAGACCAAGCTTGGAGCTACAGATGTTGCTACATGATGCGTGCAAGAGCAGGACTTTGGGAAGCAGATGGCACATTAGAAACTGCAACACGGCCAAACTTTCTGACATGCCAGAAATCAAACCGGTCATCCAAAGGTCAGGTCAAATTCTCACGCAAGCAATCAGCTGTTTGTCCTAGTGTCACAACCTGGCTCCTAAGGCCACAACAAAAGGGTGGGACATGCTGTTCAGCAGTTTTACGAAAGTATTTTTTATAAGCAAACTTAGATAATTTAAATGCAAAGCTAATGAGTAGTGCAAATCAGTAAGATCTGTGGTGTAGGGTGTGCATGAATGTGAAAATGTGAGTGGGTGTTGAAAATGTGAAAAATAAGATAAAGAAACTAAAGAAAAGCTCATTGATGCATGGCACAGTGACAAGCAAGTAGGTAAGTGAGACACAGAATGACGTGCCAGCCACAGCTTTGTAGTCTGGGAACACAGGGGCCCAGGTAATCCCATGTGGCCCTGCCCTGCCCACCAGGGACCTGGAAAGTATGTAGAGGAAAAGGTTGTGAGCACAGGGCAGGGGTCGTCACACTAGAATTCAAAATGTAACCAGTTGGGTTATATTTTGTGTGTTAGTTTCAACGTTTACAAATGAGTTCTGTCCCTACAGTTTTCACAGATTTTTACCTTCCTCCCAATGGATTTGTGTTTGATCCTGGTCTTAAACTGGGGCTCTTTTGCTTGCAAGGCAAATATAATAAACCACTACACTATAGAGCCACTATGTCTCTTGCTTATCTACACTGTCAAATAAAAAGGTAACAAAAAACATTTTTTTCCTGCCTGATTCAGATTAGGTTTAGGGTTAAAAAGGCTCCTAATCTTCATTCACAGTCGAGCAAAACAAGCCTCGTATCCCTGTTTGTTTGGGAAAGTAAATGTCCAATATTTCAGTCATTTACATATTTTAGCTGATTGTACCCATCATGCCCACATATATACAGGCAGAGAACAAGTCCCTATGTTTCCATATGAACTGCTTTACCCAGCTACTGTGCAGGTTGTCAGATTGAGCAACGAGTCAGTACTGGATTTTACGACAAGTGCTTTCTATTGCAGCAGAGTTGGTGTGTAAGTCTTTCTGGGTGCCCATTCAATGACAGCTGAATATCATTTATCAGGACAGAACTATCAAGGGATGTGGTCTGCAGAAGCGCTGACGTGCTGAGCTGCTACCACCTCACTGTCAGAGTTGTTGCCATCTGAGCCTGGCCATGATCGATAGGCGGTCTGGACACATAAAGAACTGGACCAAGAGTTTGCACACAGTTTCAGCTGTACCTGCTCCTTTGGGAGACACACAAGGACTCTGTGTATCTTAAGAGAGGAAGCTGGATATCTGATCACCTTCAGTGAAGTTTGGGCAAAAAGAAATAAATAATTATTTAATTAGCTGTCTTAAATTAGTGTACGAAGTAAATGAGACTAAGGGTTTTGGTAGCAACAACACCAGTAAGAGATAAGTTAACTGTTGGTGTAATCCACAGTTCCTTTAAGATACAGGAATCTTTATCTATTTGTCTACATTTTTACTTTCCTGCATTTTTCACCTCAGTTTTGAACTAATTGAAGTTACCGATTAAATGCAATGTATTTGTGATAATACGGTGATGAAAACTGCAAATCTGTTGCAATTCACGTACACAGAAATTCCTCCACGAATAGCGATGTAGTTGCAGCATGGCAATTTAACTGCAAAGTAACTCAGTCACAACACGCAACACAAGGCACAACCCTGCTTTTGTATAGGAATACAACCAGTTAGCAACCAGATGAGATGAGTCACCTGCTGCAAAGAGCTGGCAATCTGTCTGCACTTATAAATTAGATGGCAACTATTTACAAACATTCACCAATCTAAGAGTGATTGTTGTCCCTCCAAGTCACACTAAGATTATTGCCTCCTAATACATGACCTGTGCAGTCACCTTGTGATCAACCTTGTGCTAAAAAGTTGCCCAGTGCCATAAAATTTAACTTACAGAATTTTAAGCAAATTAGGCCCTTCCTGGTGGTCAGTGCAGCTAGGATGTTTCTACACTGACTTATTCACATATTGAGTACTGCTTCACTACTTGGTCATTAACAGGTGAAACAACACTTAAATCAATAAAATCACTATCAACAAAGCTATATAAAAAATTCTAAAGAAAGAAGTGATTGACAGTGTTGCGTGCTCAACATCTGGTCATTACAGCTCCTTGTGCTGCCAAATATAAATTACTGCAGGTAAAAATTTCAATTATTAGTGGTCCCAACTGAAACTTGATGTTATGCAACTAAGGTCAGAAGCCTATGACTTTGTTAGTGCAATAAATAAATCATACTTATTGGATATACAGCATTGTTTTGAAATGTCTGTTAAGTGTTTATTATTGGCCAACCAGGAAAATCAGCTTGCACAAAATATTTACATCATTGCAAACACAAAATATTTGTATGATATATGACAGTAAGTTACACCTACAGAGCTGGGGGAAGGGGATTAAAAGGGGAATTTTTATCCTCACATTTATTCATTTTATTCACAATTTTTCACTATTTAAAACACCAACTGCTCTGCATGATCACTGAGATGATAACTCTGCTCAATCGCTTGCTGAATTGCATTTAACAGCTAATAAAAAGTACCCTCCCAGAGCTAACAAGGTTGTGTCAAGGATTTTATCCTCAATTGCTTTTAATGGCTCTGGACACATAATACAGTGGCGGTAAGTAACATTTAAAGGCTTTTAATTTAGCAGGAGCCCCATGCCACAATGCTTTTAAAAGCATTGGATTTCAATAATGAGTGGACGTGTTAAGTTATTCATCAGTGGTGCTCTACCAGTGCCGGCCCTCAAGAACCCAAACAAAGCATCCGGCTGCTTAATTTGCCCCGACCAGTGCCAAGAGCGTACATTTAATTCAAGTCAGTCAACACAGTAGCACGTTAAAGTGGCAGCGCTTTTACATGTCACTGCAGTCTCTTGTGCATGAATAAATATTTATCAAGCTCATGATGAAGTGCTCTCTGGTTTGATGTTTCGTTATTATGCTCATGTTGGAGGAAGGACACCACAGTTTGCATGACCAGTATATCAAACGTGAAGTGAGGAGTCGTAATTTATAGTGTATAAACTAGTAAGTGAGCCTTTCTCAAATATGAATTGATTTATGTTTATTTATGTCATGCTGTTCTTTAGTTGCGGTCAAAAGTTTCCATATACTCATCATGGGCATGAATTTCATGGTTATTTGAGGCTTTTAATGATTTCTTTGAACTGTTCTTTTTCCAGGGTGGAATGATTGTACGGCATACATATTTGATGACTTTAAACACAAGAATGGGGTGCATAAGTTTGAATTTATTTTGGATTTTCTCTAACCCACACATGTTCGAAATTATGCCTACACCCCCACTAATATTTGGTTAAATATCCCTTAGCAAGTTGCAACTCAACCAGATGTTAGCCTCCTTTATCTATTCCAAAACCAGTTTAGATGCATGTTTGGGATCATTGTTCTGTTGGAACCCCACTGTGTCCAACTTTCAACCATCTAGCTGTTGATTTGAGGTGAACTGAAGAATTTGGAGGTAGTCCTCCTCCTTCATTATTCCATCCACTTTGTGCAATGGCAGGAAAGAGCATGATGCTACCACCACCGTGCTTGACAGCTGGTACAATGTTCTCAGGTTTGAAAGCCTCACCTTTACTCCTCCAAACATGTCTCTTGAACTTGTAGCCAAATAGCTCAATCTTTGTCTTGTCTGATCATAAAACATTAAGGGATTTGGCTTGTCCGTGTGGGCAGCAGCAAATTTGAGTTGAGCTTGAAGGTGTTGATTTTGGTGCAGGGGCTCCTTTCTTGGTCAACACCCTCTCAGTCAGTAATGATGTAAAACTGGCATCCCTGTTGATAGTGATGCTGGTGTTCCAGCTGTTTCCAGTTCCAGTGTCAACTGAGGGTGACAGTTTGGGTCTCATTCCAGACCTTGGCAAAAGTGACACATCCAAATAGCTTGTACTTATTGTTTAATTGTTTAAACTGATTATCCTGGAATATGCAGTTTTTCAGAAATGGCCCATTAAGCTTCTGGAAAGGCCTGCCCAAAGTTCTGACCTCAAGTCTATTGAAAATTTGTGGACTACACTTAAAAGTTGGGTCCATGCCAGAAAACCAATCAGTTTAAATGAACTCTATCAATTCTGCCAAGAAACCAGTCAGAACTATGCCAGAAGCTTGGTGATGGCTACCAAAAGTGTCTGGTTGAGATGCAACTTGCAAAGAGACATTTTATCAAATATTAGTGGAGGTGTATGTATATATTTGAGCCTGCATGTGTACTTTTGGCCCTGTGTGATTTAGAGAAAATTTTAAATCAAATCGAACTGTGTTTTTAAGTCATTAAAGATGCATGCTGTACGATCATTTCACCCTGGAAAAAGAAATCAGTAAAATTGCCAAATTACCATGACATTCATGCCCAAGATGAGTGTGTGTAAACATCTGGCTGCAACTGTATATTTTCTCATTGCCTGTGCATCTGACAAAAAAAAAACTGGCAAAAAACCAAACAGCTGAATTGATCCCACTATATGAGATCAGTGTAGCTATGTTTGTGTTCTTGCATTCAAGCAAATACACAAACAAAAAAATTAAAAGTACATAGCAAAAGTATTGAAAGTCCATGAGTGAAGAACAGCATGGCACTGACATGTTCCTTCTTCATGATCAACATGCACACTTTCTTTCTTGCCAAACTTAAACCAAATTTGTATTCATTCACAGTTAAAAATAGTCCCCAACAAACGGTAACATTTACTAAAAAATCATAGATCCCAGCTGTTGGAGAAATAACTTTTTAATACAAATGCATCACTGATTTGTTTTTGTGAGCTGCGCATAGGTTTGGATGTCAGAAGGTAATGAAACAAGTCCAAAGAGAAAATCAGCCTTGTCTTGCACAGAATTTGTGATGGCAACAAAAAGAGGGTATTTTCCTATGCTTACCCTCTACAACAGTCTGACAGTGTATTTATAAATGTGTGGTTTCCATGTTCTCCCCTCAGTGCCTTCTCTTCCAGTAGTAGATCAGTGACCGGACTGCTAATGGACCCTGACGAACAGGAAGTGGAAAGAAGTATATAACAAGCCACTGGAGACATCATGTTGTACGCTAGAGGGCCATTAACCAAAGTTTCCATTTATTTATCCCCACACCAAAAAGAGGAGGGCGTAGTGGCTTCTTGCTAATTGACAACAGAAAACCGTTGAGGTAGCTGGGGAGCAGCACCGTAGCAGCAGAGTCCTCTCTGATGGTCCCTGATGGCTGTGTTCCACTCAGTAATTTTCTTTGATGCACGTTGGTAGGAAGGAGATACCTGCTGTACTGACAGTACACTGACGTAAGAACCTGGTTGCCAAAGTGGCACCAGGGACTGAGCATGTGCAGTGGAACTGTAGTGTCACACAATGACGTTAAAGAGGAGACAGGACAGATGCCAAGTGAGTGACGAGTGCAGGTACCTTGTCACAGCCTTACTCCTAGAAAGACAGACAGTGGCTGGCTCTGTGAGCTTTAGCTGCCCACAAATGATACCACCAGACCATTTGTCACAGCGTAACTGACACCCATGGAGTGCCCTAAGTAAGCCCCAGGGAAGGGTAAGGTTAAGATGAAAAACAAAACACTAAAGCGGGTCATGTAATAGGCCTCTCATTTTGCCGCTGCCATTGTCAGGCCCACTGGAGGAAACCTAATTTATTTAATAGCCCGTCGCTTCAATGCCAGGCAATCGGTGCGAGAAAACAGAAGGCAGAAACGATGAAAGCGTAGAGGGAGAGAGGGAGGATAAACACTTTCTTCGCATTCGCTGGCGAGATGTGATTTCCAAAGTGAAGATCTGTGTCAGCCATCTGGTGATGAAGAATAGCAGCGAACTGTGTCAGCATGCTTCTTTCAATAATGCAAGCATGCATGCTGTCACTACATAATTGACATTTCAAGGCGAGACTTCCGTGAAATGCCAACTTCTGTGTATTTGTTACAGATACCGCACATGCATATTCTCTATTTTCTTCCTACGAAATGAATCTGCCTCCCCTGAAGAGTAAAGCAACTTCTCCTTCATACAACTGTACAGTCTTTATTAATACAGGTAACAATTCAAGCTTGCTGCAAATGACTGCATCTGTTTTCAGTGGCATTTTGCTCTCTCTCTCTCTCTCTCTCTCTCTCTCTCTCTCTCTCTCTCTCTCTCTCTCTCTCTCTCTCTCTCTCTCTCTCTCTCTCTCTCTCTCTCTCTCTGCACTTGCACTCATATTCAGCTAATCAAGGTTGCCAGCAGAGATAAATCAAATCTAAAGCTTAGAGGTCCTGACAGAATGTATTGGCCTTCGGTGAAATGAAAAAGTATTTCTCATTCAACAAAACATAAGCTCCTGATTGCCTGCTTCCGTGTTTCTTTCAAGGCCTTTGCAATTGTAAGTGGTGACAAATGATGCATAAATACTTTAGAAAGCCTTACTTCTGATTGGGACAGATTTTATGTCATATATAATAACGTGATTTAAAATTATCATAACCTCATGTGGGGAATGATTGAATCAAGACCATTTTATTTATTGTATATGTGGCTGCTGAAATGTGACAAACCATGTATGGGTATCAATAGGACAGTTAAACTGCCAAACACTCTGCATGGAAACTATGAAGAGATTTATATACGTTTGAATCCACCATTCCTTCCCCTCCGTCCTTTATCATTATAAAACACAAATGTTATATCACCCACAGGTAAATCTGTGGGTTTATCATTGGTATTGTTCTCACTGCAACACCAATTAAAATTTGTTCTCTAGCCTCCACCACTTACACTGTACTTTACTGCAATTTCCTTTCCATGACTGTGTAATTATTTAAGCTGTTATTACACATGAAACATAGCTAAACACTATTATGGCATCACTGAAAACAGGATTGCACCAAAATTGCACCAACACCACACACACAGGCACACACGCTCCACCCCACCCCCACCTCAATACTCTCTAGTTCTCAGCCAGACTGCTGATAATGATAATTGTAAAAAATATATCACTCACAGCATTACTCTAAATCTTGTATAAACTCAAACATCCACCAGGTTTTGTAGACCGACGTCCTGGTTGAACTAAGTTGCTTAAAATCACTCTGGGCATCTGAGCAGCTGTTTTTCAGGGTCCATTTGGCCTCTTCATAGCAACACTGCCAGATGAAATTTTCTTATGAATGCTCATTTCTGTGTATGAAAATATTCACTGTAGGTTATCCAGTGTGTCGGCTCAACTTAGTTTGAATGAAAATATCGGATTCAAAGAATAGACAAGAATACAGTTTATTGAAAAATAAAAGTACACTAAAAGCACAATGTGTTATTGAGATATATTCTAAAACACAGCTAGTATTTGTTTACATTAAAATGAAATTACTAAATTCATCAGATCATAACATGCACTCATTGGCTGCTTCGTTAGGTGCACTTGTTCAGCTCCTTGTTAACGCAAATATCTAATCAGCCAATCACATGGCAGCAACTCACTGCATGTAGGCATGTAGACATGCTCAAGATGACCTGCTGAGCATCAGAATGAGGAAGAAAGGTTAGTCAAGTGACTCTGAACCAGAGAGGTTGGTCTGAGTATTTCACAAACTGCTGATCTACTGGGCTTTTTTAACACACCCAACTCCAGGGTTTACAGAGAATGGTCTGAAAAAGAGAGAACATCCAATGAGCATCAGCTCTCTGGGTGAAGGGGATTGGCCAGAGCGCTTTGAGCTGACAGGAAGGCAACAATAACTCAGATAACCACTTGTTTCAACTACAGTATACAGAAGAGCATCTCTGAACACACAACAAGCTGATGCGCTACAGCTGCAGAAGACCACACCAGGCACCACTCCTGTCATCTAAGAACAGGAAAATGAGGCTACAGTTTGCACGGGCTCATCAAAGCTAGAAAAATGTTACCTGGTCTGATGAGTCACGATGTCTACATTTGGATCATAGGATCAGAATTTACCATAGACAACTTGATAGCATATATTGTGCCTTGTATCAACAGCTCAGGCTGGCACACTTTGAGCCCGTTAGTACCAACTGGGCATCTTTTAAACACCACAGCCTACCTGAATGTTCTTGCTGACCATGTCCATGTCTTTTTTATGACTACAGTGTACCCATCTTCTGATGGCTGCTTCCAGCTAAACCATAATACAAAGCCCAGGTTATCTCAAACTGGCTTCTTGAACATGACAGTGAGTTCACTGTATTCAGATGGCCTCCACAGTCACCAGATCTCAATCCAGTAGAGCACCTTTGGCATGTGGTGGAATGGGAGATTCACATCACGGTTGTGCAGCTGACAAATCTGCAGTAACCATGTGACGCTATGGTGTCAATATGGACCAAAATCTCTGAGAAAAAAAAAAAAACTAGTGAGGTGTAACTAACAAAGTGGCAAGTGAATTAATCTTTTTTTACTAAATAATTGTGTTAGACACTTTTAGTTCAAGAACATATGACCTTAGCTTGTGACTTTACAAAAATGTGAAACACTATACAAAACATAATAATATTCAAACAGTGGTAATTCTCCTGACATTCTTGCAGCTTTCCTCTGGTGGACACATCTTGGCTTTGCTCTCACTTTGTGTAGAAAAGCTGCTGGAGGACACAACATCAGGGACCTGGAGAAACATCAAACTTAAGGTTTTACTAACCAAACAAGAGGTCCTTTTTTTTTGTGAAAACACTTGGAAGACAACTACTCCCTTACAGGTGTTGGTAAACCAGCAACAACCAATTGAGTGAGTGGTCAACAGGACAGATATAAACACAGCATGTTATCTAAATCAATAAGTCTGCACCAGGACTCTCTGAGGCACAATTACCTCATCAGTATTGACATGCTAGGATTGGAGGATACCATTAGAGGGTTTGTTCTGCACATCTGTAGATCATCATTTATGAATTTATGACGATGAAGGCAGACACTTAGGATTGTCCCGTAAGCTAACAATAATGCCATTATTACCAGTTTATGCAGTAACCTGTTGCAATTCTAGACATAAATCTGTGTGATGGGAGGGCGGCAGAGGTGCCTTTCCCTCACACTCTCAGTAACAGGGAAAGATGTGGCATGAAGTCCAGCTGTAGAATGACTGCCTGCATTATTCAGCTCCAGTTCATCTCTGTTTCTACTGGCCTTTCTCTTGCTGACTCCCATCCCTCCCACCTTGTCTTTCTCTATCTTACCTTGTGAAAGCTGACAAAGTCCATCTGTCTATGAGTTTCCCAGAATAGCTCACTGTTAACTGCATCTGCAGAGTGAAAAACAGCTTTTTAGCTTGATCTAACCTAACAGCTCCTTCAAGCGGCAACAGCATACTTTGGATTTGAAGCAGACCTCAGCAGAAGAGTAGGATTTAGAAAAGTGCTCAGAGGTCTGTGATGGGTAGCAAATAATAATGGCATTTTAAGTGGAAATCTCTCTGTTTATGTTTATCTGAAAACACACCTGGGCCACCTAGCTATGATGTTAAACCTTGACTGACTATTTAATTTTAAGAAAACAACATTAAGTTTTTTTCAGATAACTTACATGGCCATAATTTAAAGATGTATTCACAATATATCAAATATTTATATGTACGTTTATGTACAGTCATGATAAAAAGAAACTGTGTCGCCCTAAATTTGTAAGTTTTCCTAATGCATCGCAAACGTGGAAGGCAGGAGGAAGGAACAGAGGAAGACCACAGAGAAGATTAATGGATGTAGTAAAGGAGGATATACAGAGGGTTGGTGTGGCAGGATACTAGGGATACGGCGAGATGGAGGAAGATGATCATATGTGGCGACCCCTAAAGAGACAAGCCAAAAGAATCATAAGAAGAAGCAGCAAAGTGACAAAAACCAAACACAGCATATCAGGACAAACACCTCACACCAACTGTCAAGCACGGTCTACAGAGTGAAATGTGAGGCCAACTGTCTGACAGCTAAACTTGACCGTAATTGGGTAGTGGAACAGGACAATGATCCCAAGCACAGCAGCAAATCTACAACAGAATGGTTGAAAAAGAAAAGAATCAAGGTGCTGCAATGATCCAGTCAAAGTCCAGTCCTCAACTTGATTGAAATGCTGTGGTGGGACCTTAAGAATACATAAACAAATTCACTCAAACCTCAATTAAATGCAGCAATGTTGTAAAGAAGAGGGGGCCAAACTCCTTCACAACAATGTGAGACACTGATAAATTCATAAAGATGGTGTAATATGCCATTGTTTATAGTTCATCTGAGGTTGTATTTACCTAATTTTAAGACCTCCTCAAGACCATTTTTTTAATGTTCTGAGATGCAAAACCTTAAAACTAATAGAGGATGTATTTTCTCTCTTTATAACGTGACTGTGAGTCTATTGTAAAAAAAAAAAAAAAAGGCTCATGTGATTTTTTTTCTCATTTTTCTTTTTATCCCATCATAAATCATGTATAACTTACATTACATGTCATCATTTTGCAAACCATGCTTGCAAAACGCACATTTTTGAATCCTGCAAATATCCCTTCCTACTATTCCTGGCATCCACTGGCGTTATTCCCACACAGTGTGAACAGTTTGCGAGCTCTAATGTTGCCTAAATTGCATAATCCTATACAGCAAAATGAAAAATTGCATTGGTATTGTGGAGAAAAGCCAAGCAGACAAATCACTCTGCAATAAAACTGCACTGGTACATGATCACAATCTGACTTTGACAGAAGAAATTAAAGACTTCATTATATTATTGATTATTTATGAGTGTGATGAATTAGTCATGCAAGTTTCTAAAGCCTGTTATGTGAAAATGAAACCTGGTCAGAAGCTACAGCTGAGATGCACCAGGAAAGGCCAGTGTGGAAACTGGACACTGAACACAAGAAAAGGCATCTTTGAAAGGCAGCATAAACATTGCAGTCATTTAAATTTACAGCTTTTGTTTGGTTTTTGTTTGTTTTGGTTTTTTTTTGGTGAGATATATGTCACTCTCACCTGTGGGGCCCTCACTAGAGTACCCCAGGTTGACTTTGCCCTCTGGTGCCCCAGCAACTGCACTTCTCCCAAACACCGATTGGTCAAACCTGCAAATGAACGGTCCAATAGAAAAGACAACTTTTAGCAGAGGTAGGGCAGAGGCATATTCTCAGAGGCCATGCTGTTGTGAAAAGATAGTTTTCTTTTCCCAGCTAAGCTGCAGTATATCACGGGCCTCTGCGCTGTTTTTATCATAAAGTGCTTGGACAGATTTTTTTTTAAAAAAGCAGTACATCATAATGATCATTCTTCACTGTATTTTACCATCAGACTGAAGTACTCAACTCCGAATGTGTATTTCAGCTGTATGGAAAACGCTGACAAATGCAATGTTTAATCAGCCAGTTTCCTAAAGGAGCTAACGACAGTCTGAATCATGTTAAATTATTACCAAAATAATAACTGTTTAATGGACGTAATTTCAAATTCATGTCTTCAATTTTCTTTTACAATGAGGATCAATAAAAGCCTGTTCGTTCTCAGAAATAAGTCGTATGCATTAACTAAAATTCATGCTGACTTTTCATAATAGCTAATGTAAAATATAAATGGAGCTCAGCACAGTAGGTCTCTGATTACAGGAAGCTGCTTCTTCTACAAGAAAGTTGCTTTCTCTTGAGACCCCGCAATAGATCTAAGCCTTAGAAATCACTGCACAAAACAAAAGAGCTCTTAAATCTCACCTTAGTACCTCCTGTGGGCTTGCTTCTGAAAGGTAAAAAAAAAAAAAAAAAAGAAAGAGGCATCAAGTTTACTGTTATGAGCTATCAGCTGCTAACTTTATTATTCTCACTGCACTGACCACAGAAACATTATTGCATCTACATCAATATGAAAGCTGTAAATGTCCCGCTGTTTATTAGTTTGGGTTCTGCACTAATATCATAGCCTCTAGTCAGTCTGCAATTCAACAGTGAAAGCTGGAGCTGTGTGCTAATGAGTTTTGTAACATGGTTCATGGTTTCCTTTGCCAAAGGTCCTCCTGGCCATGGCGAGAACACCACCGTAACAATGGCACAGATGGCACTCGCCTCAGGAGCAATATAAACGCTGCTCTTTCCCTTTATAAGGAGAGAAGCAGTCTTTGTCATTATATTTTAAATCCCTGCTGTCATGCTGGCCGGCGTCTTTGAGAGTTAGAGCCCTTACATTTCTCCCCAACGCAAAACATACATTAGCCCCCACTGAGGTGGATTACTCAGAGAAGAGCGCAGTAGCTTGAAAGCATGCCACGTCCTTTAACATTAGAACCATCCTTATGAAGTAACTTGCTCAAGGATGTTACAAAGAATGGAGCCAGGACAATGATGGAGGAGGTATCAGACGTCTCAGGTACAGAATCAGCTGCCAGGAGAGAAAGGTCACACCTGTTTCATAATAATAATCCCCTGGCTCTGAACCACGGTCATGATTTGCAATGGTCCAGAATCAGTCACAGGGATTACACTGACTTAAAATGTGTTACTAGGGGCCACTTTTTCTTATCACACACAAACAGACCTCCTATGCCTCCTAGAGTGAGCATCCCCTCAGAGATGCCCTTTGTTATCTGTAGTCTTTAATTACTGTATGCTCAGTGACTATTTTGTTAAGAGTTGGGTGATTAGATTGATAAGCCTTTCCTGTTTGTACAGGAAATATGAAAACAAAGAAACCTGTCAGTCAAAATAGCTCAACGCAAAAAGAGTAAAATCCACCCAAAATGCACATTATATCTAGTTTGCATGCAAAAATCTGAGAATAAATTTGTGTTAATTCATACATTTCAGTGAGGTAAGGTTGTGGTCAGAATTTTACAAACGCTCATCATGGGCATGAATATCATGGTAATTTTGAGCTTTTTATTATTTATTTGAACTATTCTCTTTCCAGGGTGGAATAATTGTACAACACACATCTTTAATGACTTTAAAAGTAAGAGTTGGGTGCTTCGTTTTAATTTATTCGATAGGTTCAAAATTATACATACAACTGCAAATATATACATCCACTCACAATTCTTTAATAAGTGGTACTGAAGATTCTGCAATGTGTCTTAACTTGAAAAAGCAGAGGCCTATTAACTACTCGTTAGTGATCATGATTGACTAAAACTTTCTCTTTTCTTTCTCTTTCTCTTTGGCAACATAAATCAAGCACTCACTGGATTAACCATTACTCAGAACACTCAGAACTCAATGAAGATCTAAGAAGCATAACTGTAGATATACATAAGTCGGGAAAGTCTCTAAACAGCTGCAGATTCCAGGATCAGAAATTTAAACAATTGTACACATGTGCAAGTTATTCAAATGTGTCACCACTTTCATCCAACCCTGGGAAAAGAACAGCTCAAAGAAATCATTAAAAGCCTCAAATTACCATGACATTCATGCTCAAGATGAGTGGATAGAAACTTTTGATCACAACGGTAGACTCAGCTTTTAGGTTGTCTGTTTTCCCTGTTTCCAGTAGTTCTCTAAACTAATAAACAAAAATAACTTTCCCAAAATTTCGTACTATTCCCTTTTGAAGAATGCCTTTTTTTTTGTGGCCATGTGTTATAGTGAAATAGGGTCAGTCATCCAGACTGATACACCTGGCAGGTACCAGGTGGAAGTCAGGACCTCAGGACCAAGGTAAACTTTGGCAACCAGGTTGGTAGGTTCTTCACATCTTTTATCAATTTCTCAGGGTTTAGATTGATAAATGAAGAGGATCTGGACAGAGTCCCTTTCTTTTTCAGTGCATTCCAACACTTGGCTGATTCTGCTGATACCCATTGAAAATGTAAGAACATTTCACCGGGTAAAAAAAATAAAATAAATCACAGTCCTCCAATCCTGCAGCCATGCACACACTTCTACAACATTTTCTCCCACTGTTTCCTTTCTGCTGAGAACTAATGTTCTGCTTTTGTCAGAAAGAACTCTGTGTATCCATGTTGAAGGCCACCATGGGGCAGTGCAGAGTCACAGCATTCATCCACCAATCTTTTTCATCATACTTTATTCACAGCTTCTATACTGTAAAAGTGTGATGTACCTTCACCAAGAGCAAATTAATGTAAAGTGCTTACTTGCTTGTCTCCTTTGTCTGTAGCAGAGGACAGTGCAGATGCAGAGCAGGATGAGCAGCAGAAAAGCAGAGAGGGAGGCGGTTATCGCCACCGGGACTGTGCAGTCGCCTCCTTCCTGCAACACCTCTGCGACTGAGAAGAGAAGGTCACATTGTTGTTTCAGTGAAGAAAAGCTAAAGCAGTGATTTTTACTTTGCAACTCATTTACAGATTTGCAGGCTTGGTGGAGATAGGACTGTTTAATATCCTGATTTAATTTGTAGTACAGGCATGAGTGTGTTTGCAGAGGGAAGCTGCTCCGAGCGAAGAAATTGTTAACACAGCGAGAACAAATTGAACATGCTAAGATAATAAATGCATTCGTAAGCTGAAGCTTTGGGCCTCAGAGGTTTGTAACATCAGCACCACTGTGACGCATTGACTTGGCAGCCCTTTTCTGTACCACTCGCCACTTCTAAAATAACACTCAGTGATGATTCATATGCTTCCCAAAAGAGAGAAGGGGACCAAAATATAAAGGAGGGAACAAAGTGAAACACACAAAGAGTGAAAGATTAAAAAAAAAAAACGACACGGAAGGGAAGAGAACTAAAGTAGGACAGAACAAAGAGGCTTGACAGACAACTCTCACTGTTCATTTGTGCGTATGCATGCATGGGTTAATTAATATAACTCACCCACTTTTAGACTGATTCGGCTCTTCAGCGGTTTGGGGAGGGCAGACACAGAAGCCAGACAGTCCACGTGAGAACTCATTGCTGCCAACACACTGAGGTTGCTGGTCAGAGTGAAGAGGCGCTCTCCCGACTCTTCACTGCTGATGTTGTACTCACTTGGACCCACCTCCACACCATTCCCCCAAGAAAGAGGATGATTATTATTTACAGCTTAACATGCTTTATTAATTTTAATGTTAACAGTCTGATTTGTTCAGAAAGCACCCTGAATATAACTCAAGGGGGACATTTTACCAATGAATGTTGACTGTTAAGACAGATCTATGTCCAATTCAAAAGAAATTGGAGAAGCTGACCAGTGTGTCTCAGATCACCTGTTCAACTTGAAGAACAGAGGAGGCAGTTGTGCTGCCTCATTCGTGAATCGTGATGCTGCACTGGCACATTTTACAACACTGAGTACATGAAACGCTATTGCATGCGCACATTTTACATTTCGCGCATTATAATTATTTATTCCAAGACACTTCATTCCAGGCCGTTCTCAGTCCCAGATATATTGCTGCTTTGCCAAAGCCTCTGGCCTCTTATGGTATCATGGTGTACAGAAAATGATCAAAAGAAGGACTTCTGAGGCACAACTTGATAAACAAAAAAAAGACCTTTATTCAGATGGAAAATAATAATGATAAAATAAAAATCTTAAATATAAACAAACTGTAACCATGAGTAGAATTCAGATAGTTATACTAAAACTACAAAAGCCAGAGATTGTAAACATCCAGGAATAACTGCTGAAGGTAAATGAACCCAAACAGGACATGAACCTCGGCCTCCTGGCTTACACTTGTGGCTCATTCCACCTCTGGAGGCCTTATCGTTCTTTACAAGAGGACCTTTATCTCTTAAAGTCTAACATTGCAGTGGCTGATGTGTCAAGGCATGCTAAAGGGATCTCTGTGTATATCTCTGCTACTCCGGCAGCAGCTGGCTGAGAGGCAGCATCTGAATCCCTGGGATGTTGTTTGTTCCCATGTTTTGGTTCATTCGGAGCATGTGTATCTTTCCCACTAGCAAGTCTGAGGGTCCATAAGCTGGAACTTAGATCTCGGTCTGTGGTTTTGGTTTGCAAGAATCACTAGTTGGAAAACTTGAAAATGGCAAATGACCTGGTGGGCCATGGGCTGTGAGTCCTTTTAAAGACTACAAAAATTAATCACATAGTGTATGTCCTTTCAAATCTGATGATTTTGTTTGACGTCATGTGCATTTGACCAATTACTTTTGAATTCCTAAAGTTCATTCACTATTTATAGAGGGAGTTCATTAGTGACATAAACCTACCCAAATAAAAGCTGATACCTTAAACTCTCTAAACCTGTTGTTATGGCCTCTGGGTCTAGGACCATATCCATGTCTGGTTCTGTCTTTGTCTCTGTGTTTTGTCCTTGCCCTTTAGTTTCTAGTTAGTAATGCCTCAGTGTTTAGTCCTTTTGTTCTTGTTTAGTTTTTCTGTCTGTATTAAGTATTCTTGGGCCTCCTTATTGTAGTTATCTGGGTTCTGTCCTTTGTTTGTATTCTATTCCCTGTTTCTGTCATCCTGCCTCCCTTGTGTCTTGTCTCGTCTCCATCTCTGTGTTTGATGTTTAGTGACTTCCTGTTTTGAATTTTGTTAGTCTTTAATCCCGTGTGTTCCCTCGTTCCACGGTTTCCCTTGGTCTCCAGGTTTTTGCACTTCTGGCTCCTTTACAGCTTTGTTTTGTATTTTGTATTTTTCCCCATAAGTTCCAGCAGTAAAGCAGACTTTTAAGTTTGTCCTCCAAATCATGCATTGCGGTCCTGCTCTTGGTGCTACACAGCCAAATATGATAGATGTCTAAGTCATCATATTTTGGAGAAGGCCAAATCAGAGTTCTTGGAAAAATGTATTTGGTGTGTGTCGGAATGATTAATTTTTTTGTTCCCTGATTGCCAAGACTCAGAACAATTCCATTAAAACAAACAAACAGGATATACTGCAGGCTGGATAGTAAGAAAAAGTGTTCTGTTGTTTGTTGAAAATAATAAGGATCTTCTCTGATTGCTTTGGTATATTTACCTCTTTGTCATTCACCTGCCATTTCAGTACCGGCTCAGGGTACCATCCTGCAGCTTGACATTCAAACAGAACTGACTGTCCCTGAAAAGCCAACCTGTTCTCCCCAAGGACTTTCACACTGCCTTTCTCTGAAATAAGAAAGCAATCAGTCACAAACTTGAGTGATGTACTTTTATTCATGTCTCACACATATGCAGTATATGTTTATATACAGTACCAGTCAAAAGTGTGTTTTCAAGCTTTTGACTGGTACTGTATATATTCTATATATATATGAATGTAAGTGAGCTCAAATTGTGGACAAAAGAGGGCAGGGTTCTCTCAGCTCCATCATCAGTCTCCTCTGAAATCCTTGCATTGGGATGGTCTCATCTCTGCCCAAAGAAGAGCATCATCTCTTCAGCTGGCCTGATCACTTACAAAAGATGGATTTC
Organism: Pterophyllum scalare; assembly: GCA_024447675.2. Classification (NCBI taxonomy): domain Eukaryota; kingdom Metazoa; phylum Chordata; class Actinopteri; order Cichliformes; family Cichlidae; genus Pterophyllum; species Pterophyllum scalare. The sequence continues at coordinate 22,226 of JAMQGT020001068.1, read as the reverse complement.
ATTCATCCTGGGTGATTGATCACATGTCTCCAAGTCTAAACTGCCTGACGAATGCGTCTCCTTTTTTCCCCTTCATCTCCTTTTCATCTCCTTCCCTGCCAGCCAAATAAGCCACTTAAAACTCTAGGAGATACAGTATTTCATATGTGAAGTCTGTTGTCAGACAGAATGAAAGGCGGTGGAGGCAACACACAATTGCTACAGACAGAAAGATAATTGCAGGAACTTGGGTGCTTTGTCTGAGCGAATGGCATGTCTGTGTTGATTTAGGTTCAAATCCTCACAGGTTTTATGCGCATTATTGGTTATCCCTTTTCTCTTGGAGCTTTTATTTGATGCCTGATTCAGTGTCATAAGCACCGTACTCACTCGTGTTCTTTGAGCAACACATCCTGATGGTGGATTTCAGGTGCTTTTATAGAATTTCAGCACCACCAGGTAAAGATTAGCAGGTAGCCCGCAGCCTCATTTGGACTGATTGATGAGCAACTCTTTGCAATCGTGGCTGATTGATACATCTGAACAGATAAAGAATGGCATGGGCACACACAGGCCCAGCCTAAGTGATCCCTGCAATAAGGCTTAATATGGTTTGTTAATCACTGTAGGGAAGCTGGTGGTGGGTTGTGTGAAGCAGGGAGCCCTCACCTAAATCTAATTTTAGTAATTTCTTTTTCATCAGGGATCCCGGGAGACTAAATTGCTGTTTTAAAGGAAGCTTTTAATCATTTCCATGTGTTGATGTGCAGATCTGAAGTGTGCCCATGCAATTTGCATTAAATGAAACAGTATATACTCTATGTTTGGATATGAGCTTACTCCAATGAGTGTATCTGCTAGGCCTCTACAGACCAATCACCACAGGCATTTTCTATCTTCTCTGATTTATCAGATGCCTGTATTTCTGCAGCTCTTGCCTTCACTTCAGTTCCGTTCATAGTCAACAACGCATGCAACCACACTAGCTTGCTTGAGTGAAGGGTTTGTGTGGCTGTACTGTAGTTGTGATTTAGCGAGCATACAAACTAAGCAGGGAAGGAGCAGCGAGAGCGTGTAGTCATATTTACATCATCTTCATTTGGGACAATTAAAGCAGGGAAAAGTGGATGATAGCACACAGAGTCAGCCAGCCTCGCTGCAAGTTTGTGGCTCTGTTCCAGCCGTAGATTTGAAGCAGCAGCAGCACAAATCACAGGCAGAGTTGCTGACTGTTAACTGGGTGTGCCAGGATGCACAATTAATTCAGCAGCTATGTCAGGCCCTAGTGATCCTCTGCATCCAGACTGGAGGGCCTGATTCACCATGCACTACTGTTAATGGCTGCATGTGTCAGTGGGGATTTGTGGCACTGGCAGCAGTGGGGGAGGGGCTCTCTCCATAATATATTGGAGGCAGTGGGTCATTGGTTTTGTTTCCTGTCGTATTGTGCAGAGGAGATGTTTCCACACTGACTTTTTTTTTGTTGTTGTTAATTGAGCTCTCACTTCAAGTGCACATACTTTAGATGCAAATTAACTGAAGCATCTTTTGAAGAATTTACTGAGTTGCCATTTTGTTTGATGCATGCTGCTTCCATACGAGCAAACACTGTGACATCAGCAGCACAGAGTCATCACTGACAGCTTAAATTGATACCACAACAGTCCCCAATGTGAACAGTAGATGTGGACTCACCAGAAATTTTGGATATTACTAACATATCAAACTAATAAATGCTTCTGATAAGCTATATTTTTAAACAAAAAGATCCATCCATTTTTTTTATAACGGTTTATCAAGTTCAGGGCTGTTGGGGGGCTGGAACCAGCTGTCACTGGGTGAGAGGCAGTGTTTATCCTTCTCTGCACCACCTTCCATTCACCTAAAAGGGGGGGGCTTTTCTCATCCGCCTTTATTCGTTTTTGTACAGTCCTTGCTTTCAGGGTAAATGCTACAAGGGAAACCCCACTTGAGCAAATGCACAAGATAACAACTCTATTGGCCTGGTGGGCCTTGTACCTCCTTATCATCAGACTGAGAACAAAGAAAACCCTGTAAATTAAGAAGAATCTCCTTAACCTTTTACTTAATGGATTACCATTCAGTGTAAAGGGATATTTCATCACTTGAATGTATATTTATTGTGTTACACTGTTAAAGACATTGGAAATACCAAGATGGTGGGTGGATTAATGATGTCAATTAATGTCTTCTTTATTTCTTTAATCCTTCCAGCACTTTGATTGTACTGTGATTAGGTTTGAGCTTTAATTGTATATATATATTTTTTAATTTTAGAAAATCATCCATCTAATCATCCATTAGATCTGCCTAATCATCATTAATTGCCAGAAATTAAACAGTCTTCTGGATCCCATGTTTAAAGATGCACGCCACATCAGATGTTCTGTGATCCAGTGCAACCATCTGTAGTTTTTTCAGCTACAAAGAAATACTGATGCTTTTCAAGTTCATAAGTTCTCATCAAATGTGCCTCACTCTGGCATACAGCATACAGTAAATGAGGAGAGGAGAGGAGATTGGCTGTAACTGCAACCTGTAAATCCCAATCTACTGCTGCCTGTTGTGACTGGCATGTAGTGTCCAGGCATTTCCAAGTTGCATTTCTAGCTGGGGCTAATCAATTCATATCCCCAACACCACCCACGCTGCCATTAACAGAGTCGCATCAAACATTATCATCAAACATGCCTGAGCAACTTCACTCCACCATACAGCCCCTAATGATTTCCCACCCTTGCTATTGATCTCTTGGATGCTTTTTCAGTTGCTTTTGCTATAAACTGAAAACATGCATTCTTCAGTTCCCCATTTCAAAGCAAGCTATAAAAAATTAATAAATAAATAAAATGAGGGTCTTAATTAAGGTGTGAAAGTTAGATGTTGAGGCAAAATTATTTTGCTTTTGTTTTTGAGGCAAAGGTTTTTAAAAGCCTCGCCATCTGCTTTGTTTCCCTGCCTGGCTGGTGTGTGTGTGTGTGTGTGTGTGTGTGTGTGTGTGTGTGTGTGTGTGTGTGTGTGTGTGTGTGTGTGTGTGTGTGTGTGTGTGTGTGTGTGCTCGCCAACTCTAGTTCACAAGGAACTGAGTATCCTTGAGGGGAAATGGCTGCACAAAAGCCTTTGAAATTCTCTGCAGTGTAAAAAAAAAAAAGCACATTACCTCGCTACCTTCTTGCTTCACTGAATCAAGGTAACACACACACACACATGCATGCATAAATGCATCTACATAGTTTTTCAGCTGACTCTCCCACAGACAAACACACATACACACACAGCAGACTGTACAGACCTTGTACAAACAGCATCGCTGTTTTCCTGTCAATGCCCTGGAGATCACAGGTCACTTCTCCCTGATTGTGTCTCTCTGTGTTATACAGGACAAACATCCATCCATCTTCCTTTTTTTCAGCCGTCACATTCGGATTGATGGAAGGCAAGACACCAATCTCATTAGAGATAGTGAGTGCTGCATTACCACCCACCAGCCAAATCATAACAGTCCACTGGTTGCTGGAAGGAGTGCAGGTGAATCTGGCCTTTTCCCCTCTCAGGACCGTCTGAGTTCCGGGGGATAGATTCAGGGCTCCAACTGCTAAAAAAAACAAAAAACAGAAGGATAAATAAAAATATTGTATGAAAGTTTACTAGTTTGATTTAAAACTCATTCTGAAATCATCTTTGAAATAAATGAAACAAAACAGATCACCAGAGCACTGCGTCCCAACACTGCTGAAGTACTTTTGAAGAAATAGTTGAACATTTTGGGAAATAAGCTTATTGGCTTTCTTGCTGAGAGTTACATGAGAAAATCTATTGCACTCATACAGCCAGCAGGCATGTTGCATAGCTTAACATGAGGATATGGAGCAAAAAAAATCCGTTAAGCATCACATATTGTTTATTGCTTATTCCAAGAAAGATTTCACTTTTTTGTCGAATGCATATTGGCTCATTCAAAATGTAACCCAGTGTTCACAGCACTATCAGCCATTAGCAGCACATTATTTAAAATGCTGTTGTGAATTAGTTAACTGAAAAAGATTTTTATTTTCTATTCACAAGATAAACTCAAGTCTGTGCAAGAAAGATCAAAGAACACCATTAAAAAAATAAGCAAAATAACCATAAATGTGTTCATTCAAACTTCTGAGTATTTCTCGAGATTATAGGAAATGCACATGCCTACCAGTGAGAACATCCTTTGGGGAATGGTTATGTTTTATACACAAGTTATATGACACATATGCTGTTCAACCACTCATTAACTAAGTCTTAAATTTAATACATAAACATTTAGTATGAGGGTTTTTTTTCCAGTTACAGTTATAAATGTCTGCCATTACCCTGCAAAAATTGTCAGGGTTTTCACCTCAGCAGACTGGTTTCTTGTTTGTTTTTGTTTTGTTTTTTTTAACACATCCTTGAGCCAGTGCTAAACAGTTAGGGCATGGGTGGATTTTCACTAAAGAAGAAGAAGAAGAGGGTCTCATGCTAATAAAGATGTAGCAAAAATATTTCGCAGGTTGTCAGGGAATGACGTCCGGACCATTGGGACTCACGGTAAGAAAGCACTTGAACATTCAGGAGTAAAACATTTTAACAGTAACTACAAAAAACAAAACACACACACAACAAGAATGAGATAATTGGGACTAAAATAGATGAACACATTCTCAGAGGAAACATTTGTGCTCCAAGTGTTAGGGTGTGTTATTCATCATTCTATTAAAAAAAAAAAATCACAAAGACACATAAACACAGATGCATATTAATGCATAATTGAATCCCAGCATATTTTGTGGCTTTCTATTACTGAGAGGTAAAAGAAAATAGGAATTAATATTAATGGCAAATCTTGAAATGTGGCATTTATGGCACAGTACTCAGGGTGATGTATAACTTGTTTGTGGTGAGCTAACGGCACCTTCTACAGCCAGTGTGCCGAGTTGTAAATTATGCATCCATTTAGTAAATTAGGCCTGAGAAATATCTAGGCCAGCCTATACAGCAATTTCTTTTCATTGCTATCAGAGAATGGCAAACTAATGAGCATGTGCTTCCTCCAGTTGGGACCATGAACTTGTGACTCTGAAGTTCCCTGACCATCTAACTGGTAACTAGATAGGCAGTCATTTTTAAGAAAATTAATTATGAAGTGGAGGTAGATCATTAGACCCTCTAATTATTGCCTGTGGTTTTAATTTGATGGATGCTGCTAACAAGCCTACTAAAGCAATTACTGTAGTTGTTAATACAAGCACGTTACAGGCCTCTGTGTCCAATCCCCAGGCAAACAAACTGTGCTTGTTTTCAGCTGAACTCTCACCTTCAATCCTGCATGACAGCAGGAGCACTAACAGAGGAAAAGTGTCCATGTTGGATCGGTCAGTCCAGTCAGTCCATTATTCTGTGCAGAATGGTCCTAAAAAGACAGTAAATCTATTATTTCCTTCATAGATGCATTCCCGATCATACTTTCATGTTTTAACTGTGATGGCTCACTTTTGGTCAAACAGAAACATCAAAACAATTATCAATTCTTATGGCATTCATGGTTCCAAGTAGATGAACCCTCATTATTGTGGTGATTATGCAACTTGATCTAAAGCTTTCTGTTGCAACTATAGAGAAGCACAGAATTTTGTAAACATGCTCACTGTGAATCCTCATAACTTTGGAGCTCACTTGACCTTTCCTCTAATGTTCGAAACAGAACAAACACACAGAACAAATATCTTAACATCTACTAGATAGATTGGCAGAAACATTTTGTGGTCACTTTCATGGTTCCCAGAGAAGGAAACCATCACGGGGTTGTTATTAGCAACATTAAATGCACTGTCTGAACGACCGCTGGATGAAATTTCCATGAAATATGCGCACCTCAGTTTGAACAGTACCTTTGGCATATCTCAACTTTCCAAGGTCGATCTTAAGGTCAGAAATGAATTGAATTCAATACTCTGAAGCAGCTGAATCCCTTCTCAATGTTGCCTCCACTGTTTGCACTTTTAGTGTTAATTAGCTAATACCAACACACTAAACCAACATGCTAAAAATAGGACCATATGATAAAATGTTTGTTCGATTTAAATCCTGTGAATTGATACCTTTCAAACAGAACTGAACTCAGAATTTACTTCAGTTAAAAAATGCAAATGCAGCCTATCGAGCCAGCAGTGGAAGCAAATTAAGTCTGAATAAATGTTTTATAAAGCTCTGTGCTCTCCTTAACGCGGCCGCAGCCATTCAAGTTTGGTTAAACTCAGGTGAGAGAATTACCACACACTCAGAAAACCACCAACTTACCCCTCAGGTGCAGTGTAAGTAACTCGATGAACGGCATCTGCCTTTTAACCATTACTTTCTCACAGGATCCAAAGCAGCATTTCCAGAAATCCAGCTGTGTACATTTCACTCACCTTGGGTCTGGTGTTTCTGTGTGAGAAGCAAACAGTGTCATCGATGCTATTTCCTCCTCATGCCTGGTGCTCAGCCGTATCACCCCAAACTGTCCCGTTAAATATTACCAAATTCAGTGGGAACTTTGGCCCATGCTACACACACACACACACATACGCCTCTATTTACAGAGTGTGACACAGACTGCAAACAATGCCCACTGTAATTCCCCCAGTCCCCTGGGGCCTTACAGGCCGTCCCTGTTCAAATCAATGCATTTAAAGAAAGATATATTTTGTGGAACATGATAGAAATTTGAAATATCACAGAATAAACTGTTAATCTTTTACTTTAACACCTTACCTTTCCACCTCTCCGGTAAATTCACTCAAATGCTGCAATTAAGTATAATTTTGGCTTCCATTTTTTGCTACTTGATAATCACATTTCTCCACAGTTCTCAGGCAAAAATTATACTTTATACTGTACTGCACTTGGCAGCTGTAGTTATTAGTTACTCATTGAAAGAATTTATATTCAGCAACATATCAGTAGGTTATACAGTAGCATGCAGTGGTTCCCAGCCTTTTGCCTTATGATCCTTGACAAATAAGATATGAGCACTTGTTCCATATCCATGGTGTTCCCGCACAATTTACAGGTTGTTGTGTATACTTTGTATTGGGCGTAGTAACAATGTTTAGCCTGTAATGACTGAGTAGCTATCTAAAAATAATAATGAGTGTTCCCATCCACCTCTATAAAGAATCTCATGGGACATGGCATTTGCTTTCCTGTTGACCCCTACACTCCCCAGTATGTACAATGGTCCATTCATCTACAAATATAAAAACAGAAGAGTTTAAATAAAGAACCGCATTTTTTACTAGTCCACTTTATTTTATTTTCCATTCCATCTAAGGTCTCAGCCACATTTCACTCTTCGTTCAACAAAGTGCATTGATTAGACAGCAGTTCTGGCAGAAGCAGTTGTAGCAGTATTGGTGTAGTTTGTGGTCTTGCAGCATGAACCTATTTCTTTTCTCGCTGCCATTAGAAGTCACAGTTTGAATTTATACACTCGGAGTTAGATAAGGCATAAAGCTGGTAGCAGAAGAAGAGAACTGTTATGAAAGAGTGACTTATAACACTTTGAATCTGAAAGCCAGGAGTCACAAGCTGGGATATGCCAAGATTTCATGTTTTTGTTTTGTTTTTTGTTTAAGAAAAAAAAAAGGTCTTCTTTTGTGTTAAACTAGAACTTCTAGAAGTACAACAGAGTTTAACAAAACAACTGTGCATTTAACAAAACCTGCTCATTGCGAACAAACAAACCAACCAACACCACTAGGCTACTCTGCTCATTTTTCATTACAGTATGTCTATACACACAAAATATAAAAATTAAGTCAACATTGCAGTCAAGTGGGAAGGGTGTAAGGCAAATGTGGGTTAGGAGTCTTCAGTTGAGATGGAGCCTTCAAGCACATGACCGGTGATTTCCAGTAGGGTCACGTGCAGCTGAAGTGGAGGGGCTTTTCCTGATGGGGCTGAGGGGGGAGGTCAAGCATCAAGCGTCAGGAAGAGATGGAACGGGAGGCTCCTTCAGGCTGCAACACAAGACAAACAGATGAACAGAAATAGGTCACACATTCCCGGGTTGTCCATGGTGGCTGAGGGAGCCACCACCGTCACCACGCCTGTGCCACCCAACGTGCTGGCTCCTCCAGAGGCACTTCTGAGGCTCACTTAGCAGCTTCCGCAAATGAGGCATGACAGGGGCTCGCAGAGGCTGGCACACAGCTAAGAGAGGAGGGAGAGGGAGGGAAAGTTGGCATTGCCACTCTTTCAGAGCCGACTCTAAAGCTCTCTACTTCTGTGGGTCATTGATGTCTCAAATGCATAAAAGAGCTAAAAGATGAGTTCAGAAGATTAGGATTATTATCACCACAAATATCATCATCATCATGATGCCACTGCCTCAGAGTGGAAAAAAGGGAATAGTGAGACGCTTTGGAGGTGGCTCTAGATGATCCCCAGGCATGCTGTTCTGCTGAAGCAGTTTGCAGATAGAGTCAGCAGTGGCAGTCCTCTGCAAACACACTGCTACATTATTTTGTTGCCACCTAAAAGTGCAGGTTAACAGATGAGGGGAAAAAACACTAAGGTGAGGCAAGGAGGGTGTTGGTGTTGTGAGAAATTTGCCTGTTTTAGATATTATTAGATGCCACTCCATTACAGATACAATACAGGTTGAGCAATTGTGGTATTTTGCACAGACCTTTCACAGGAGGGTCAAAGAAGCATACAAAAAGAAAAAAAAACACTATACTGAATGCAGGTTTATCTTTTTAATTAATCTGGTTATATAAATACCAATGAGTAAGGCAACACTAAGAAGTTCTAGTCATTCCTCTACCGGGCCACATAACATTGTACTGCCCTCCAGTGGTAAAGCAGAAGCAGTGAAGAAAAGCAAAGGGTTTTACCTGGAGAGCAGTAAATCGACATCATCAGCATTGCTTGGCTTCATCTATTCAGCCTCTTCCTCCTGTTCAAAGACAAAACCGTGTATTGATAACCAGCACGCATACGGAGAGCAGAGGAACACGGTAGTGGTTGAAGATCAGGCTAAAATCTGTGTGTTTAAAATGACCATGTGTATTTTATTCTAATGTGTCTAATGGCGCAAGCTGTTATTTGAGGGGAAAAAAGAGTCATCGTCAGACCTTTTACCTCAGTGACCAGATTCTGATCAGCTAAAGAAGGATTTGTGGGATTTAAAGTGGAAAGGCTGCAGTTGTTTCTGAGTTTGTTGCATAAATAAAGCATCACAATCTCAGGAGTGGACTATCAAGATGTCGTACTGATGTGTATTTGTGTCTCACACAATGATCTTCCCTCTTAACACTGGACCAGGCACGGCAAACACAGGCAGAAGCTCACATGTGACAAACTGCTGTAATACTACCTGTGTTTCTTCCAACTCTTCTTCTTCCTCTTCTTCTTCCTTTTGAAAATTCATAAAAAAAAATATATAAGAAAGAGAAGGGAAGGGGGTTGTGTGAAGTCATGGCCTAAACGGCAGGAAGGTGAGAAGACTTCACGTTAGTGACTGCAGTGAGGATGGGTTAAAAATGGAGAGGAAGTAATCCGAGAGAAGAGTGGGTGGTGGCAATGACAGCAGGGTCGAAAAAGAAAACTGAGGAAACTAGTGACAGATTTCTGTATTTGTTGAGATGACCTAAGTGAGACAAGAGTGGTGCTTGAGCAGGCGCACCGTGTAAGATGATGTTAAGCTGCGTGTCATTTGTTCTAAGTGTTATCACTCAAGCTGAGGATGCCGCTCCCTGTTAGTCTTGAAGTAAACAACACGCTCACCGAAGGACAAAGAGGGCTGACATCGTTATCTATAATTAGACGCCGCATTCACTTCATTCCAGCTTGTGACACAAACTAAGTGATCAGCTACCTAAAACACTAAGAAAACAGATCCACTAAGTTATGAAACAAATGAGGTAGTTGGTCATAACCCAGCGGGTCATCTAATGTGAAATACTATTTTTCTTCCGAGTCTTGCACAAGAATAAGATGTACTCCGTCTCCTTCATCCTCTTTGAAACTTGTCACATCCACTTCATATCCACTTTGTTCACAGTGTTCTTGGCAAAAAAAAAAAAGGAACAAAAGCTATGGCTTCCTAAAAAGAAAAAAAAAGACGTCATCCCGTCAAGGCAGTGTGCCCCCCTCACCATACAACAAACTAAACATGTCCGCGTTATGCTCATGTGCACACAGGCCGAGTTCAAGAAGAAAACAAAACTTTCAACCTGTTCTTTAGGCATCTAAAAAGTAAGAGTGTCTTTGGCAGACCTGCAGACTGTTTGTCTGTGGATGTGTTCTAAAAGTTTGCTATAACACTGAACAAAGTCATCTCCATCCTGTCATGTCTCGAGCTACAGTCCCCACATTATTCACCGGACTGATCACAATTATGAACTATCTCGAGGAGAGACAGAAGAAAGTTTGAAATCAGATCATGCATAAAAATCCCACTCTCCGGATGATTCACACCATGCAAAACATGGACAAAGATTCTACAATCCAAGTATACCTCTTGTACTTCAGCCTCTTCTTCTTCCTATGGAACACGAAATCAGGCAGTTTTGAAATGATGCCCATCAAAAGGAAAGAAAATTAAACCAACATCATGGTCCATATTTGACTAGTATATCTATTACTACATGAAATCCACCTTTAAGGTTTAGGTCAAATATTATCAAGTTTATCATGCTGCACACTAGCAAAAAAGTAGAACCACGAGAAACTACCTCACTGATTTGGTCGTCTTGCTCCTGCAAGAAAGGTTGGACAAGGACAAAACAGATGGGAGAGAAAAGCGGAAAGATGGCAGGGCGAAGCAGTGAAGCATAGGCGGCAGAAACTCAGGCAGAGGTTGGAATGTCTCTGAGAAGCAGAGCCCTTTTCACATAGCATTTATGAACAGGGACTTTTTTCTTTTTTTTTACAACCTGGACTTTCTGAACCAGCTGATAACTGATTGTGTTGGAGTGTTGCAGGAGGAAGATACTGATTTGGGGAATGGTTGAGGGTGGCCTCTTTAGGGGAGATATCTTTGAGATGAAAAACTCTGGGTGAAAACAGGCTGGGCTGACCCACAGATTTGAAACCCTGTCCTCGGGGTGCAGACTGAGAAACAGTGAGAGAGCAAAGTGCACGAGTTTGCTTTTTGAAAGTAGGGACACATGCCGTTCAACAGTTTTCTGGATGTGTCCCGACAAGCAAAATCCAGGGGGGACAAAAAGCTCACAAAGCACTCTTTCAACATAATGACATAACTGGGGAAAATGAATTATTAAGCAAACACTGTTACTACAATTTTTTTTTAATGATTCTATAGTGGTAATTTCCATATTAGAATTCCTGGAGGTCCTGATCCATGTGTTGTTTTTTGGTCTGTTTTTATCACAGACACGATGGTACCAATGTATATTTTTTGGCTTAATGTTTTGGCAAAACACAAAATATACTAACATGTAGTGAAAGATTAAACATTGAAGGAATGCTTGAGGTGTGAAAGGGATTAATAAAATGACACCGTAATAGGTCACTGGTAAAAGGCAAGGCAAATTCAGGAAGGCTAGAGGCAGGTATAAAAAAAAATCACATGAATGTACCTCAAGCTGTCGTAGCTCTTCTTCCTCCTAAAAAAAAAAAAGGCAGCAGGTCAGCAGGCTGTGTGGGGAGCAAAAGAGCACAACAGGCATGATCTCTAGGAAAGTCTTTTGACTTCAAAAGAAACTATGGGAACAGTCGAGGTTGTCAGGAAGAAGCTAGAGAACTGGGAAGAAATGAGAAATGGGATGTTAGCAGAAAGGGAGGAAAGGTAACAAAACTAGAGTGGAGTAATAAAGAGAGAACAGACAGAGAGGGCGTAGAAAGGTGAAGTCTTCAAAGTGAGCAAATCAAACATCAGACCCAGACATACCCCCCAACCCCCAACCCCCCCTCCCATCCGGAGAGCCTTCCCTGATCTCTTCACCATCAAACCCACACTGCTGATGACTATATGGAGGAACCGCAGAAAGGAGAAGCACAGTTACCTCTGACTGCAAATCCTCTTCCTCCTGGAGGGAGCAAACCAAGAGGGCAAAGAAGGGGTCAAATGCCATATAATGTTTGTGTGTGTGCGTGCGTGCGTGCGTGTGTGTGTGTCTGTTCGCATGAGGAATGTGAACACCAGCAGACAGACCTCTGATACTGATGTATCTAGACTGTGTGAAACCAGTCAGGTGATGGACGGGCTGGAACATGAACTAAGAAAAACACGTCAACTCTGAAAAGCTAAATGAAATTAGTCATTCAGTGTTTAACGTGTGAGTCAGTTATTGCGTGCAGCCTATCTTAATTAAAACTGGGGTAAAACCCACATTTTAAGCGTTCACACTGCAAATGTATAAGAGACACATTTTAAAAAGCAGAGTTTTTAAGCACTCAGATTTTTGCAAACAGTAAAAAGGATGGTCAAGAAAAAAAAAGTCCTCACTGGCCTTGACTGGTGGAGGTCATACAGCATTTATTCACTGCCATTCAAATGTTTGGGGTCACAGAAAAAAATCGCACTTTTCAAAAACTCACTTTATTCTTCAAATGAGTGAAGAATGAAGGAATAGAAAATACAGTGAAGCCATCAAGGTTAGAAATCAGTTTTACTAGTTCATCCTTCCACCTTTGCTTTCATCAAAGACACCTTTGCAAGGCAATTTGTTAATCTAATGTGGAAAAAATAGCAGATCCCACAGCAGCTCAGCAGGACTGGATTTATAACAGAATACCACCTCACTGTGTCTTCTCTGAAAAGATCTGCCAAACTGTGGAGCTGTGTTACAGCTGACTGTTCTGTCATAGAAGGAAAATGGCTCCAACCAGGTCTGCAAAGGGTTTGGTATGATGATCCAAAACAGAGTTTTTTATAGATCTCCAACTTGAGCACTGGCAAACTGCCACTAAGCCATCACATTTGTCCACAGTGCCCAAAAAAGTATCTTTTGACCTGTTCACTATCTCACAAATATTCTTTGGTTTTGTTTGGTTTTTTTGGAGCAAAACACCACAAATGCAGATTTCCAATCTTCCTCTGTCCTGTGTCAAAGTTCTTTTGCTCGTTTCAATCTTTTCTTTTGACTGGATAGAATGATTGTCATGGTGTATTGTAGATAACATTAAATGAAGCTGCCAGCTGGGGACCTGCGAGGGGTTTGTTTCTCAAAATAGAGAATTTGATATTTTTGCCTTCTTACTCAGTTGAGGCCTCCCACTTCTCTTTCTTTTCTAGCTGAAGCCAGTTTGCACTGTTCCACAGAGGGAAATCTCCCTAGGACAGAGTAAACTGGCTCTGTTCTATGAAATCTTTTATTTATGTTGTTTGCGTGTGTGTGTGTGTGTGTGTGTGTGTGTGTGTGTGTGTGTGATTTTTCTGCCTGGAATAGCCCTCAACAAGAACACCTATAACTTTCAGAAAAAGAAAAAACTTTGGCAACTGCAACTGACTCACAAAAGCTGATGCTCCACTAAACTCTTTCTTAAATTATTACTGCACGCTTTTACAAATGAAAAACAAATGCTAAAAATAATATAAACAAATGTGAAAACATTTCTGAGTGATGCCAGGCTTTTTAGAAATCCTACATGTTCAGCTCATGTTAGCAATGAAATATTTATACCATGTTTTCAGAATGACTGGTGAGCACATGTGGACGGGTAAAGGTGAGGACTGGTCTAAACCAGCAATGACTGCTAAGAAAAGAAAGAATTAATAAACACCTCCTTAAATTTTCCACATGCATTCCATAATATGTCATTAATAACTGTTTTCTATTAGCTGAAATTTAAAAAAGAGCTAGAAACACACGTGTCATTTAATGAATGCAGGTATTTCTTCCTACTAGCGATGCCGGATCAATACACTGCTTTTTGTGTATTGTGTCAATCAGTAAAACACTTCCTTATTAACTGAAGTGTGACATGAAAATTTTTGAGAAACTCACCTGCTCTTCTTCCTCTTCTTCTTGGGCCTCCTGACAGAGGAGATAAGATAGCATTAGGCACATCAGAGACTACCCCACCACACACACACACACACATAAACACACTACTGGGGAACAGCCAGAGACCAGGCTAATGGAATTAGACAGTGTGAGGTGCTTCTGGGGACCCTATACTGACACACCTTGACCAGAACAGTTAATAGTAAGCGAAATGTGTCATTAACTCAAAAACCAAACATAAGAAATGTGATAAAACTAACAGGAAGGCAATAATCTATAGATTAAACACCCATTGGCAATGATGAGACATGTAAGAATGGTGATCAGGAATGTTGGAGAGGTGGATTAGTAAATTACTGAATCCAGAGGGACACTTGAGGAGGAGATGAAGTACAAGGTTGGCAGGAACCTGAAAATGGAGGAAACCTTAAATGTGAAGTAAAGGAGGAGATTAAAGGGAAAACGGCGATTCTGTATGGAGGAAACAGCATTCCAAGGATGGAGGAAGAGGAAAAATCAATGGGAGATTGGGGTCTAGTTAGGGGTCAATTACTGTGTCTTCTGTGACCTCTTCCACCGCCTCCTCCTCCTCCTTCTCTGTGGGGGCTTCATCTCCTTCTGTTTCACCTTCTGCAGCTTCATCATCTGCAGTCTCTCCCTCTGCCGTCCCCTCCTCTTCCTCCTTGTCTCCCTCACCTTCTTCATTCTCATCAGCTGATTGCTTCTCCTCTTTGTTTGCATCCCCGTTACGCTCCTCCACTGGAACCTTGTTATTGTAAAGTGTGATTACGGAAAATAAAAAACTTGATTTACCTCTTCATGCACTGCTGTAGCAGCAACAAGATGGTTGTCTCATCAACTGGAAAGTTTTACAAACTCAAAACAAAGGTGTTACTCTAGTAGGACGCATCCAGTGGATAAAGTGAGGAAGGAAAAGTTAAAAGAGGGAGGTGCAGGTTTTTAGAAAACTGTTTGATATGCTAGATATTAACACTGACGTTTTATAAAGACACGATAGATAGTATTCTCTCTTCTGCAAGGCAAATATGAAGCAACAACAAGCAGCAAATTAGCTTAGCTTAGCCTAGCATAAAACCTGAAAAAAAACATTCATTAGTTAACATTAATTAAACACACAGAATATAACATGTAATTGTGAGCTTTAGAAGTACTGGTAGCTAGATTTGCTACCTTTAACTACCTATTTCTAGTATTTATGCTAAGCTAAGTCTAGTGTAGTTTCACATGAAGTTTTCAGTTATAAGAGAGGTACAATATCTGTATTGTGCCATCCTCTGTTAGATAGCAAATAAGCATACTTATTTTAAACTATTCTTCTACAAGGATAGTTCCAAAAATCCAGTCCACAATGCTAGCTCATTTAAACAGAAATACTGGCTAAGGTAAACTAAGAAGAAAAAATAAATATTGAGACTATATACTGTTATTGGTGGAAATTCCAAATTTATTATTAGTAAATTGAGAACCAACAGAAATTTTGTCAGAAAATTATGTAACTAAAGATAACAAAATATATTAATATAAATCGAAACGTCAAATTTTACAGTTCAAACCAAAACATACTGCAGTGTGTTTGCTTCACAGCCCTTTACACAGTGATGCAGTGTTACAGTGTTACAATGACAAATCAAAAGAGTGTGTTATTATGAGATCGCACTTTTCACTCATGCAACACCAAAATTAGTCGATGTGATTGATGAGACTGGGCAGCCATGAAGAAATTATGAATCTGTTCAAGTCACCAGTTACGGACAGAAGGAAAGCTGTTAAGTTGTGCTGGATGGAAAGTTTAAGATGAGACACGTGAAAAGAAACTAAACACAGACGTAACAAAGGCATTACTATTGTGTCCTCAAGGTTTTCCTCAGCATGGGTGCCATTCTCCACAATGTTTGCCTTGTCAGCCTGCTCTGCTTCCTGTACCAAGGAAATAACCAGGTTTAACACAAATGTGTTTACATTTAGTGTCTGGATAACTTGCCAACATGTCCAGTACATTCCCACGTAGTCACTCAAAATGGTTACATACAAAACAAAGTTCCACTGCACCTCCAACAGTAATAATAATAATAGCAAAGATACATTTTTTGTGCTCTGTACACCACCACTTTGCACTTCAGATCAAATAGTCAAGATGTGATTTAAGTCCAGACCTTCAGCATTCAGAGGTTTAAATAAAGCATTGCATTAACTCTTTAAGATTTACAGCCATTTTTATATGCAGTCCCCTATGTTCAAAATTAACAAAGGAAATTGAATGACAAGCAATTTCATGGCCAGGTGAGACTTGTTCCCTTGTTATTTCATGACAAATGAAGAAGATAGAACTTGTGAACTTGCATTTGGTAGCTTTTCACTGTAACTCTCAATGTGACCTCCAGAAAAGTGCTGATACAAGGCCATCATTAGGCTGAAAAAAATCAAACAACCGATGCACCGTAAGGGACAGGAACAGGGTTGACAAACTGGTGCGGAGGTCTAGCTCTGTGCTGGGATGTCCTCTGGGGTCTATGATGGTGGTGGGTGAGAGGAGGATGTTATCAAAGCTGACATCCATTATGGACAACCCCCATCACCCTCTGCATGAGACCGTGGGTGCGCTGAGCAGCTCCTTCAGTCAGAGACTGAAACACCCTCGCTGCAGGAAGGAGCGCTTTCGCAGGTCATTCATCCCAACAGCAGTTAGACTGTACAACACATCATAATGCCATGAGTCACTTGGACACTTTACCTCCACTGCCATCACTTTATCCATACAATACATATAAATTTTATTTATTACACTCTCACCCATATAATGCATACCGTGTATGCTATGCATCTTATGGCTACAAATGTATATAGTGTGTTTGATATCTGTATATCTTGTTTTGATGTGTGTGTATATGTGTATATGTGTGTATATGTATATGTGTATTGAAATTGATATATATTTTATGTATATAGTGTTTTCTCTAGTCTATTTTATTTCATTTGTTTTTATTCATCCTTTCATTTTTCTCTGTACTGAGCTGCTGCAATGTGCAAATTTCCCCATCGTGGGATCATTAACGTTTTATCTTATCTTATCTTATGATCTGAAGCATACAACATCATCTGTCAAACATGGTGGAGGCAGTGTTATGGCATGGACACTTGTGGCTGCCAGCGGAACTGGGTCACTAGTGTTTATTTATGATGTGACTGCTGATAGAAGCAGCAGGATGAATTGTGACATGTGGCGTGTTTAGTGCTATGCTCTCTGCTCAGATTCGAACAAATGCTGCAGAACTGATCAGACAGCAGTTCACACTGCAAATGACCCAAATATACTGCAAAAGCAACCCAGTTTCTCAAGGCAACAAAAGAGATATTCTCCAGTGGCCAAGTCAGTCATTTGATCTTAACCCAACAGAGCAGCTTTTCAGTTATTAAATACAACACGGAATGCAGAGAGACTCACAAACATGCAGCGACCCAAGGTGGCCGCAGTAAAGGCCTGGCAGAGGATCACAACATTTGGTGATGTGGATAGGTTCTACACTTCAGGCAATAATTGACTAAAAGCAACCCTTATATTTAAAATTATGCTAGTTTCCCCAATAACTTTTGAACCTGTGAAAATGGGGCACCATGTAAAAATGGCTATAATTCCTAAACAGTTAACACAATACTTTGTTAAACTTCAAGAATTAGAGCTGAAAATCTGCATTTTAATCCCATACTGACTGATGATAAAACCCACTGTGGTGGTATAAAGAGGCAAAACTACAAAAGCTGTGTCATATTTCAAATATTTATAGACCTGAGTGTAGCCTAAACCAGTCCCACTTAAAGACTGAATGAATGCTCATTTGATATGTATAAATGCGACCTAAAATGATTTAATATGAATGAAAAAAAGGTTGAGATGGACTATTTATTTTTGACATAAATGATAGAAACTTTCTCATTATATATAGGGAGTTAAACCATTTTATGCCCAAAACTATTGCTGGATACAAATATTTCAGCTGATTACACACCTTTTAATAATGAAAATTTTTTACTTATTCTTCTGACAAGTTGAATTACCTAAATCTGCAAAGTCCTCCTTAATTAGCAATGTATCTTAATGTTGCAAAATATATTCATTAGAAGAATATGATGCATTGCAGAGAATCAAACCAGAACTAGGCAAACAATTCTGGTTGGACTAACTCTGTGTTTTATCAGTACCTCAGTAAATGATATTAGAGAAGAAATTTGCTTTTTACAGTTTTTTACAGTTTTTTGTTTTCCATGATATAAAGTAGGAAATAGTGCTGACCTTTGACCCAGGAGGAGGGGGCAATCCCAAGAAGGTGTACACTGAATTGTCCTCTTTGGCATTAAAGAATGTATCATAGTCCTGCATGAAATTAAGAATAACATACTTTTAGAGTGCACAACATCTAAATTAATACAATAATTTACTTCCCTCTTATTTTAACTTTGTTGTTGCATTTTTGTCACATATTCGAGAAGGTAAGCTTGAGTTAAATACACTGGTTTACACCAAAGAATGCGCTCATTACAAATGGATGTAAACTCACCCCACAGTAACTCTCTTCATTGAAGATTTGTGGGGGGAGGGGGATGCCGTTGGCTGGTTTCATATCCTCGGGGACATTTTGCCTCATCCACATGCGGTTCTCCTCATTGCACGCAATGTCCAGTGGGGTGTAGTCCACTTTAAGAGCCTCCAAGAAGCCAACCACATCTTGCTGCTTCTTCTTGATCTGGAAGGCAGTATTGTACAGTATGTGAGGAGAAAGCCTGGAGTATAGAACTGCAGCACTCTGGTGTTTGGTATGTTAAGTATACACCATTTAAATGGCAACATGAATTCACATCTGGTCACTACACAGTGCTCCCCTTCATTCCTCTCATACTAAATAGACACAGAAACTAGAGTCTGTCTTCTGTGGGGTTTTTTTTGTTTTTACCAATTTTGTTTTCACCTTATATTTATATTTTATTGAGGTTTTCTACTTTACTCAATCTATTGTTGTATACAGGTTGTGTTTTACTCTTTGGCTGAATTTCAGAAACTGCTGATCTACTGAGATTGTCCCACACTACCATCTCTAGGGTTTACAGAGAATAGTTCATAAAAGAGAAAAGGAGTGAGCAGCAGTCCTCTGGGCAAAAATGCTTGGTTGGTGTCAGAGGTCAGAGGCCAATGGCCAGACTGCTGTAAGATGATAGGAAGATATCCATAAAGAAAATAACCACTCATTACAATCAAGGTATGCAGAAGAGCATCTCTGGATGCACATCACATCAAACCTTGAAGCAAATGGGCTACAGCAGCAGAAGACCGCACCGGGTGCCACTGCTTCCTCTGTGTCACATGGTGGTGAAAAAATGATAGTTTTGAGTTTTGGTCTGTTAATGAGACAGAAATGTAATATGAAGATGTTGTTTCTGGGCTCTGGTGATGCGTGATTGTCTGTTTTTCTCTATGATCTACAGAAATCACATTTTAAACAGCTCAAATCACAACTGAAAAAGAAGACAAAAAAATCATCGGGGATAATTAAAAAACACTGTTAATTTCAGCCAAAATGCAAACAGAAGAAGCAGAGCAAAAAAAAAAAAAGAGGAAAAAAGAGGAGAAGAACTGATCTCGGATTTTCTAAGATTTAAGGAGCACTGATGCTGTCAGCCATAAAGTGTCATCTGCTAATTTGGGTAGTAGACCTTGCCAACATGAAACAAGTTCACTCAGGATAAAATCCAAGTATTGTGTTGTGATACACCACTGCTAAGTGGGCCCCAACCACTTTAGCATGGCCAAAAGTGGATGTAGGAAATAAATTCACCCTCCCCTCCGCAGCTATCAGCCCACCTAACAAGCAGACAGTTACCTCAAGGCATGTCTGATCCAAAAGTGCATGCTAAAGCTCTTTTTTTTTTAAGTGAGAAATCTCTGCTAACACCGACTTCAAGCGCCTGCATGTGGGGGTCCTTAACATGCAAAAAACTTCGGGAGCCCCTGTTCTAGAAAGCTCTGGACGTAAATCACACCGACCTGCGAGACAATTAAACAATGAACTAGAGCGTAAATCTAAAGCCCAAATCAAGCCATGCACTTGCCTGTAGTGTTTAGACATGCGTAATAAAAGGCAAGTCACATTCATTTCGAGGTTTAACGCTCTTGGGCCAGTGTTTGAGTGACAGTCCTGAGCGCTTACAGCCACAAAAGTTCATTCTAAAGACAACTAAGTCCTTCGGGGTGAAAGCTTACCGCTGTGGATCCCGACGAAGAGGCGAGGAACACTTTAATAACCATTTTGTTACAATGTATTTTGTAGAGTATGCAACAAGCGGTGTCTTAAAGGAGCAGGCAGCCGCCTCTATTATTAGAGCTCACCCTGGACGGAGACATAGCATTGCGATCACTCACACACACACACACACACACACACAACCAAACACACACACACACACACAGAGAGAGAGAGAGAGAGCTATTTTTGTCTCCAGGCTCCATTAGTCGTTAGGGTCGGCCCCTAGGGGCGCAGCACCACACACTGACTACTGATTGGCAGCTTCAGCTGTCTGTCGGTGTGTTTGTGGGGTTCCCAGCTCCCTGCTGAGTGCATATATGGACAGAAATACCACTGACCAGCTCTATGGGCTGGAAGGTTTTCAAATCTGTTGCGCCAAAAAATAATTTCGGATGTTTCCATTTATTTTCTGTGTAATACCTTTACTTATATCGGTAAATACATTGTGGTCAACAGGATTTACAAAGGCTATATATAAAATTGTGATCTTATATTTGTTTCACTTTGTGCTGACCTGTTGGCCACACCTCTCAGGAAAAAGACATTCTTTAATGTTAATGACACTTTACCCCGATAAATAAAGCATATAGAAAAGCGGTTTTTATGCAGCCTCTGTGACAGGAAAGGTCTTTCTGGCTCAAAATGACTTGATATCATTTATGAGATATGTGTTTGACAGATTATAGTCCAACAAGTCATTTTACAGAAGTTTAAATATGGGCGGTTATTTTCTGACAAATACCAGAACCGGAAGCAGTACAGGTGCCGTTTAAGCAACCGATACTTAACGTCACCTGGGCTCTCACACACTTTACCGTTAGAGTGATGCTCTATAAAAATGATCACCTTGATTGCACATACTCTGATTCCTCTACACGGTTGTTACTCCGACTGTGCATCCACGATAAATCCTTTCGTACGGACGTTCTGCTCAGTTTTCCACCTTATGATTTGAAACGTTTTTGGTTTTTTTTGCTCAACTTTAGTTTCCTTGTAAGAATTTAGCCTGCTTTCTAAACCTCGAGTATAATATTGCTCATCTCAAACTGGACGACATTAGTGACGAATGTTAAGGGTCCCTGAACATAACGAGTTTTCTTTTCTTAGGTGGTCTGTATCTCTGACACTGAACATTTGTCCTGTACACGCAGGGCTACAATGTTTATGTTAGCTTCCTTAATTATTTAACTATTTTCTACTTATTGTTACTGTTATTGTAACTCGTGTTCCCTTTTTTTGTTTGTTTGCTTCTTCACCCATAGCAACGGTGAACGTATAGCTACAAAAACACAGAGAGTTTGAGAAGATAGAAACAACGTAAGTTGGTTTATTAACTTTGTGCCTGTTGCATTATTTATTTTTACCTTTTTTAAATTCCTATTCATGCCTAACCTTCCTTTAAATTGTGCTTTTCGCAGAGTGTAAAGAGGATTCACACGATGCAGAAGGAGGGTGAAGCCGTGAGCTACAGCACTGACACCTCTGTATGGTCCAGTCCCCCCAGCTCACATGCCTCTAATATTTCACAATACGCATTTGAGTGTGGGGACAAAGCAGATGCCAGCCCATCAGTCAACTGGCAGTCTGGAAGAAAGCTGAACATTCGCTGTGGTACATTTATGTTGTCCAAGTCGTGGTGTATTTATTTTATATGCAATTCATTCTACTATCAGCGAAATTATTATTTATCTTCCTTTTAGGTGAGAAAGCCCGAAATGTGCAAATGCAGAAGACATACTCCGCGAGAGTGGTTAAGTCGCCTCAAATCAAATCCCTGCAGACTTCAAAGCCAAGCATGAAGCCTGCCAACTTGAACCGCATCAGGGAACTGGAGAGCAAAGTGTGGAGTCTGCAGCAGCAGCTGTGTGAGTCCAGGACTGAGAACCAACTGCTTAAAAAAGTGCAGCATCGCCACATGATGGCACTGCAGCACTACCAA